>JAPDDN010000096.1:37500-50000 GCA_027422405.1 Ptychobarbus kaznakovi
TGAAAAGACTACAAATAAAAACGACAACAGACATACTGTAATCACACTCACATATGATCATCCATAAACTGCTGTGAAGTGAAAAAGCTAAATATGTCTCTGACATACTCTGAACAAAATTATAAACGCAACACTTTTGTTTTTGCCCCCATTTTTAAGATCTAAGACTTTCTCTATGTACACAAAAGGCCTATTTCTCTCAAGTATTGTTCACAAATCTGTCTAAATCTGTGTTAGTGAGCACAGATAATCCCTCCACCTCACAGGTGTGGCATATCAAGATGCTGATTAGACAGCATGATTACTGCACAGGTGTGCCTTAGGCTGGCCACAATTAATTTGTGTTTATAATTTTGTTCAGTGTATTTTTTGGTGAATTGGAGTTTATTTTAATTTTTATTTTGGTTCTCATTTTATTTTTAGTTAAGGTTTCAGTCATTTTATTGAATTTGCAATTTTTTAAATATGGCTATATATTTTATAATAGATTGCTTTCTCTTTCCTTAATCTCTCGCTGTCTATCTCGTACTAATCTGAACAATGCCTGACACTTTGTATTGCAAGCCCCTCCCAGGTCTATTTGCCTCTTAGTGACGATTCGCTCGTTGTATTCCTCAATTGTAAGTCACTTACTCTCCAACATTAAATTGGACTCTCCAACTTTAAATTCCCTCTGTGCTGTATGACGTTCTGTTTGTAATGCATCTCTTAAATAAATGTATCAATTACAGATACGATTTATCATATTTTTAGCTTTAAAGCAATATTTTTATCCAGTAGTCGGCTATAAATAAACTTAACGTGACTGTAAAAGTGTTGAATTGGTGCAAACATATGCACATTGTCATGATTAGATGCTTTCTTAACTGCTTTTTTCTCACCACTGTCATGTTTGTGTGTTTATTTTGTTATTGAGAAGAAAGCTTGCAGCACATATCCATCTAAAAAGTGTGGCTGTTGGGATGTCTGTTAACAGTTAAGCACTGCACAGGTATTTTAAACTTCTTTTTATCCATAAACAACAAATTTAAAAGATCGATTTTAAGGCCCGTTCTCGCAGGAATTGCTGCACGGCTGCCACTTTGTCTAGTGGAAATGTTTTATGCAGTCAAGGCAGTGTTTGCATCGCAGTCTTGGCCCAGGGAGGATACTAAATAAAGTAAATGTACGGATGTGTATGCCCGTGGTGTCAACGGAAACCTCTCCCCTGACCTCAAATAGAGGCGCTCTGGCAACGTTAGAGGCCCGTGGTTTGGCGTTACTTGTTAGAGCGCCCGCCTCGTGCGGGGGAATCCTGTAACGCGACCCGCTTCGGCACTCATCGAGTTGGGACAGAAGCGGATCCGGAGGGGGGGTAGAGGCGCTTCATTGGTGCTGCCTAGACTGTAGTGAGTTCAGGGGGGTGAGTGAACGTGTGTATGCCCGTGGTGTCAATGTAAACTCACTCCCTGACCTCAAATTAGAGCGCTCTGGCAACTCGTTAAGGGCCTTTGGGCGTTTCTTTTTAAACCTGCCCCTGCGTGGGAATCCCGGGTTCGAGACCCGCTTTCGCACAGATACGAGTTTGGACCGCGGACCGGGGGGGGGTGTTACATAAACATGATGGAAATGTTGTATCTGTAATTTGCTTTTTACTAGACGAGTTGGGACTTTACTCTAACCTAGACAGCCATCGGAAAAAGACCACTGGAACCAGTGGAGCTTACAATTTGCTTTGCTGCAGTTGGAGTGACAAACTACTGATTCGTCTGGCCGGAGAGGGAACCTCACCCCCCGACAATGAGCGCTGGAACTGACTTCTCCCAGAGGTTTTTTCTCCATTCTGTCACCGATGGAGTTTTCGTTCCTCTGGCTCCTTAGGTTGGCAGGAGCAATCTACGGCCTGGTGCTCATTGCGCAGACACCTTTCCACTTAATAACTGATGAGATCTTGCTCAACACTGAAATGTTTTTACCTAATTCAATACTCGTAACTAGACAGACTCAAAAAGACACAGACCACTGGACCAGTGGAGCCCTTACAATTTCTGTTGTGCAGTTGAACAAAATGGTTCTTCTGCCTACTGAGGGGAACTTGATTGCACAAAATGGTTTCTAAGGTATTTTCTAAGTTCTGTCGAGGAGCGAGCCCATGGGTTTGGGTTCCTCTGGCTTGACAGTTGGGGACATTTCCAGCCAGAGTATGACTAAGCAGCTGCTTACAAAATGATTTTTAGTCCCAGCTGTTTCAGTTAGGGAGGAGCGAGCCATCCCTCCACCTCCCAATCTCCACCTTCTTCTGGTAGTATAAGAGCTGCCCTTCGTAATCACCTTTTATCAAGTCCAGCTGTTTCAGCTCCCTCATATCTCCCAATCTCACTTCTTTAGATTTGCTTCGTAAGCTCAATTTTATCAAGTCCTTGGGGGGTAGCCCTCATCAGCGGACAGCAAGCCAAATAAAGTTTACTTCATCGAAATAAGGGACAGCAAGAAATAAAGTTTACTCGATTATAATGATTTATGGGCAAAAACGAACTCGTTAATTATATTTAAATGAACTGAACTAAGCTGGACAATTCATAATAAATGCCTTTACATCACTGAAAATTCAAGTAATTAATCTTTAACTGAAAATTGAGTATTAAATCTTCTCATTTTACATTATTGACACTATTTTGATATTGTGCAGTTGCTTTGTTACAATTTGTATTGTTAAAAGCGCTATATAAATAAAGGTGACTTGACTTAACTAATAGACTGGAGGGGTGTGGATTATTGTAATGTTTTATCAGCTGTTTGGACTCATTCTAATGCTGAGTGAGCATATTTAGATTTTTGGGTGAACTGTTCTTTTAAAGATCACCAAGACAAGTTTAATATGTTTAAGTTTAGTCAATTTTGTTTTAATACAATATTACCACTGAATCATAAACATCTTGACTGAAATTGTGTGGTGGTAAATAAATGAATGGTGGAACTTTACCCAAATAATAGTTTTACAGTTTTAACTGAGAGTATGTTGATTACAGGATATTAAAAGAATCAGTCCCATAAACATTAGAGCCAATTAATCCAAGCCAATATTTTATTAAATGAAGCCAGTTACTTAAAAATATACACAACTCAAGACAACCCCTGATCGCTAGTCACTCAGTTCTGGTTCAGATCTGCTGGACTATCAGAGGTTCAGTGTTCATAATTACTGCTGGTTTTTGGTGGTTACTAGCTGGTTGTTTTCACCAGGTCCGCCGGGTTAGTATCATAAATCTGAACACACGAAATTCTCTGGATCTGAGGAATCAATCACAAACAGTAACTGTACACACATTTATAGTGATTCTTACGTGAGAACAACTTCACTGTTTGGCTTCTGAATCCTGAATGCAGCATAAAGCTCCTGATCCATAGGAAAAATGGCATCAAACATATACAAGAGTTTATACTGTGGACTCAACATATAGAAGCAAACAGAACCAGCATCCCGGTCCACGAACACGCCCAGTTTTCTGATGGACTCTGACTGAATTGATACAGTTTCGTTGTTGTGACGCACACATAAATTATCTGACAAACATAAACACCACGACATCTTATTGTGTCCCAGACATACAGCACTAGGACGCTCCCTTCCTCTGCATTCCCTTAAAGGCCACGCCCACATGCACATCTGTGCCAATCACATCCACCGTAAAGAAGCGGCGTCCAATCAGCGGCTGGAGGCTCAGGACCTGGTTGCACATGTCGAATCTCTCGTCATTAGCAGGAAGATGCTGTTTCTCTTTCTGACGAGTGACTTTAGTGTTGTTCTCGCTCAGATAGAGGTGTTCATTAACCGTCTGAGGGTCAAAAGTCAGCGCTACGAAATCTAAAAACAGAGATTTAACAGAAAACGTGATTTTAAATGTTCAATTCACATTTATTTGTTTAGCACTTACAATACATACACGGTACATGTAACTCCAAAGCAGATTCGGAGTTGGTGAATGTTTTTGCATTATTATTTTTCTATAATTATCAAACGTATATCATTAGCATCAGCAACAACAGTACTTAAGCTGTCTCCAGTACATCTATGTGAGTAGAGGACACATTTTGGATGGTTTAAAAGCATCCATATGTATGTTTAAACTCACATTTATCCAACCCTGGTTGGTGACCGCATTCTCCTCCAATGGAAATACTAGTTAGAGAAGAGTGTTAAGAGCAGAATCACACTGTTATTTAAGCACATTTTAAAACAAATGGAGCGTCCCATTACAGAACATAAAAGAGATGCAGTGGACGTATACATCAATCTTCCATACACTGACACAACAGCAGAGACAAGCTACAGTACCTCAGTGAGAGCACCTCATGCTCTTCTCCAATGTTTTCAAGATCATTATAGCGCAGGTCCAGCTTTCTCAGATATGAATTGTCTTTTAAAGATGACACCAGCTGATAAACTCCTTTAATCTGACAGCCTGAAAGCCTACAATGCAAAAACACATCAGCATATTCTCCTCTTTATCTGTTTCTGGACTCTGTTTTTGTGGTTAGTTTGACTTACTTCAGAACTTCAAGATGACAGTTAGGACTCTTCAGTCCATCTGAGAGTATTTCCACTCCTGGATCCTGCAGAGGATTGTCGCTCAGATCCAGGTCTCTCAGATTCATGTTTTCTCCAGTAAGCACACCCCTGATCAGCTCCATGTCCTGACTCTGGAAGTTATTGTGGCTGAGGTTCAGTATCTCAATCTGGCAGTTGAGATCACAGAGCGCTGTGGAAAGCTGCTTCAGTGCGGACTGACCCAAACCATTGTGGCTCAGATCGAGATGAGTCAGGTGAGAGTTTGGAGATGTCAGGTAATGCCTCAGGATCTCGCAGTGCTGCTCTGTAAAGCTGCTTCCTTTGAACCTGTCAGTATGGCATTAAAACTGATATAATTTAGCTTTTAAACTTAAAATTTAGCATTAAAACTGTTCAAATTGAGCTTTTAAATGGATACAATTCTGCATTAAATCGGTAACTGTTTTGCATTTAACGAGGGGGGCGTGGTTCAGTGAGGTCTGCAGCGGGAGAGAGAGTTGGGAGACAAGCGTGAGTAAGTGGGTCCAGTGCAAATGACAAACACCTGTGTCTTGTTCCAGTAACTGGCGTGGCGAGACCGCATAAAGGGACTGGGAACAGAAGTAGAAGGAGAGGCACAGACTGCTGACTGGTGGATGTGTGGAGATTATGTGCTCCGGAGAGCCCAAGACTGATATTGCTTTTGCATTGAGTTATATTGAGCGTTGGTTGCGGAGGACCAAAATAAATACCACCAGTAGCAGTCAAGCCGACCTTGTCCTCCCTAACCTCTGACTTTGTTACACTGGTGCTGAAACCCGGGAGGAAGGAGGGACACACTGTCAGAGAGCCCTCGCTGCTGAGGGGGATCGCGGCGCTGAGGAGGTCAGGCAGCAGGAAGAAGCGGAGACCGCCAGTGGCTGCCCGAGGCAGTGGTGCTGGAGCAATGGAAGAACAGGTGGGACGGAAGGCTCACTGCCGTGCTCCTGGGTTGAGGAGGGGTGGCTGCCGTCCGAGAGGGAGCAGAGGAGTCGGATCATTGCATGGCACCGCGAGTGAGAGCCTCTCAGCTGGTTGAGGACCAAACGGCAATTATTTTTCTCTCTCGTCTCTACTCATCCTTCCGTCTCCTTTTCTCTTGCCTCATCTATCTTTACCCCACAGCACAGTGCGTGATCGGCGCCCCCCAGAGGAGGGGGAAGAGAGCGCAGTTTTGGGATTACCCCCAGGCCTGCGAGTGGCGATGGGGGTATGTGACGAGTGGGGCGGGGCTGAGAGCCATGGGAACGGAGCAAGGCCGGTGGAGTTAATGATGATGAACGACTCCTGCACCACTCACCGGTCTCGAGTCCCACGGAGGAGCTCTAGAAGGATAAAAGTGAAAGACGTGAGAGGACCAGGCCTGGACTTTTATTTGTGTTGTGTGCGGCAGTCATCTGTGAGGGGCTGCCGCTTTTTTTTTGTGTTTGTTTATTTTATTATTAAAGTGCTTTAAACGTTCGCCGGTTCCCGCCTCCTTCCCGTATCTACGAACTGTTTGTCATTTGCACTTGACCCACTTACTCACCTCTCTCTCCCGCTGCAGACCTCGCTGAACCACCCACAATTTTGCTTTTAAAATGTTGCAATTTTGCTTTTAAAATGTTAGAATTTTGCATTTAAATTGTTATATCCAAAATTCAACTGGGAATATTTCATGAAACATTCTGAAGGTGTTTAACATCACTTTACTTACAGAGCCTTTGTGAAGCATGGGATGGCTGGGGAGAATCTCTGAAACCCGTCTAAGCTGATGTTGTATTTCCTGAGGTCAAACTCATCGTGTTTCGTATCAGACATCACAAACTGGTACGCCAGAAGCGTGCACTGGAACGGTGTGAGGGATTCTTTGCACCGTGAGCGTTCAAGCTCATGCATTTCTTGCAAAAACGACTGGTCCTTAAGCTCCACCAGGCAACGAACAAGACCGATGCATCTCTCAGAAGACAGACCTTTCCTCTTTAAAGACTTAATGTATGTGGCCACCTTTCTGTGATCATCTGAGCAACTTCTCCTGATTGGAGGCAGGAATTCTTCAAGTAACTGTCTGCTGGAATCACAAGAAATTCCAAACACAAAGCAGTTAAAAAGGTCCAAGTGTCCGTTTTTACTTTTCAAGGCCTCATCAATCAATTTTTGAGAAAATCACTCAAATTAGCCTTTGATATCTTTTTAGCTGTAATTAATTCCAGAGAGTCTAGGTTTCCTGATAAAATTTCATGAAACGCAAAGATGGCTGCAAAGAATTCCTGGACACTGAGATGGACAAAGCTTAAATGTTTGGTCTTGTAAACACATATTTGCGCTCTGAGACGCAGGTAATGACGCCAGGATACTGAGACGCTTCATCAACAGAGATATTATATTTCTTTAAGTCTTCTTCTATGAAGATGGCATTCTGTTTTTTCAGCTGTCTGTATGCCAGCTCTGCCAGTTTCATAATCACTTCTTTGTGCCGCATGAAAACATGTTTGTGTGACCGCTCTATTTTAAGTGTCTGGAGAGCATCTTCTTGAGACAGCCCTTTACCTTGATATTTTTTGAGGCTCAGTCCAGTCTGAATGAGCAGATAATGGATGTACATTTCTGTCAGATTTGAGGGCATTTTTTTATCTTTATTTTGTTTTTCAATTATATCTTTGAGAACAACCGATGAAATCCAACAAAACAGAGGTATGTGGCACAATATCCACAGACTCTTCTGAGACTTTAGGTGACAGATAACTGCTTTTATTTGCTCTGGATCCTCAAACTGCTGGTGAAGTACTCCTGCTTTTGCTCATCTGTGAATCCTCTGATCTGTGTGATATACCCATGTATGAAGATCTCAGACGGAAGCTGTCCAGCTGCGACGGGTCGGCTGGTGATCCACACGTGTGCAGGACGGGAGAGTTTCCTCGCAGAAGGTTTACTATAAGGACATCCACTGAGGCTTCTTTAGTCACATCTGACAAAATGCTGTTCTGAAAGTTCAATCTTTTTTATATTCATCCAGACCATCTAAGATGAACAGAACTTTCCTATTGCAGATCCATTCAGGGATCTCTCTTGCCTGTCTAAAACTCAGGGTAAAAGTCACAGATCAGGGCAAAAAGACTCTTTTCTCCCTCAACCAAGTTTAGCTCTCTGAACGGGAGCAGAAACACAAAGTCTATATCTTGATTGGCTTCTCCGCTTGCCCAGTCGAGGACAAACTTCTGCACGGTGAACGTTTTCCCAATTCCAGCAATTCCTTTAGTCAAAATGGTCTTCATGGTTCTGTTGTTGTCATCTGTGGGTGGTTGAAGAATTTGATTGTAGTTGATGACCGTCTGTGCTGATGTGTTTAAATCATGCGTCATCTCGATCTGCCGGATCTCATGTTCTCTGTTGATGGGGTCCGACTCGTCATTGATGATGAACACTTGTGTGTAGATCTTGTTTATGGAGACAGACTTTTGTGCAATTCCTTGCAAAATCCACTCCGAGTCCTCCATCATTCTTGATTTCATCTCATTCTTAACATTCTGAAGAACGTCTAAAAATCAGGACAAAAATGGAAAGTCAAATTATTAACAGAAGCATCACACTTATGAATGAACAATGTCCTACAACTTTTCTTACCATATTTGTTTACTGAGGTAGACTGAGACACCTGTGGCAAAAAACAAACAAATATATATAACAATAGCCTATAAAATACACAAAAACAATATCATAGTTGAGAGTCCACTGGTATCACAAGAAATCCCAAATTTAAAAAAAAGAGCAAAAGGTCCAAGTGTACATCCAAGGCCACATTAATAACCCCTTTAAGAAAAAATGGCCACTTTGGCCACTTTTTATCTGAAATTATTTTCTCGGAGTCTGGATTTCTTGATAGGCATTAATGGAATTTTATATCTTAAAGTGACAGTTCACCCAAAAATGAAAATTCGGTCATCATTCACGGACTCTGATGTTGTTCCAAACCTGTATGACAAGATATTTTAAAGTATCTGGATAAACAAATGATGTTTCATTTACAAAGTTCGGGAAGAGGACATCAGATACTTAGCCTAATCAAACACAAGTGGTACGCAATCAAGTTAATCAACACTCGGATATAAATACAGCTGACATAGCTCCATTAATTTGACGATTGAGCAGCATCCCTCCACCACCCCTTCTCCACCAATATCACTAGAATTCTCATCACACTATGGGAGGTACTCTGGTTCGGGCCATTCCCGAGCTCGGAGCCCTTCCCCAGGACAGCACACCAACAACGTATTACCATACTCGCCAAATACGCATTACGTTTATCGTGCTAAATATATGTAAGTGTGAACTCGTGAAACAGTCGCTGGTAGCCGTTGTCTTCCATAATAAAAAATGTTCTCCATATAATGGAAGTCAATGGCTAACAGCAACTGTTGGGTTCCCAACATTATTCAAAATATCTGCTTTTGTGTTTAACAGAAGAAAGAAACACATAAAAGTTTGGAACAACTTCAGGGTGAGTAGATGGCTGAATTTTCATTTTTGGGTGAACTGTCACTTTAAATGAGTAACTCAGTAAAATGTACATTACAGTATTTTAATGATCAGGCACTCACCACATTTAGGCTCATGTTAACATCACCATTTATGATGTTTTCTAACATGTTTGGAGCAAGTGCTGTACAACCATCCTTCTGGTCAATTGTGAAGTTACACTGATTTGGGGTCTGATTCGAGAGTTGTCCGAGTGATTCAGAATTATTATTATTATTATTTGGGGAAATATTGTTATGCTTTTGAGCTGTCATGTGTCCAGAGTCTGTTTGAATGTTGTCACCACCTGTTACAAAAATAAATACATAAATAATCAAAACAGTACAAAAATTATATTAAAGCATATTAAAGATTGAGAAACATATTGTGTAATAGCACAAAATGTAAAAAGTAAATTATACATCTTTTCACATGTTTGGTATTCTTCTTTTTTCTGATTTTTTTCAGCATGCGCTTGATCATTTTGAATGCTTTTTTCCTTCCATATTCATTCCTTAGGGCCTTTACAGTGTCTTCCAACTTTCCCGTTGTTCTTCTGTAGCGGTGTTAAGAAACATATAACAAAATATGTGAATAATGTTCACATGCAAAAGCAAAAGTTGTAAGCAAAAATGAAGGTTGATAGTGAGAGAAATGACAGCTGGCACACCATTAAAGAACCTGATCATGATGGACCCAATGAGACCCAAGTTCAAATCCTGACCTTATATGTGACCCTGGACCACAAAACCAGGCATAATTTTCAGAAATTGAGATTTCTACATAATCTGAAAGCTGAATAAATAATATTTCCATTGATGTATGGTTTGGACAATATTTGAAAATCTGGAATCTGAGGGTGCAAAAAAAATCTAAATATTGAGAAAATCATCTTTAAAGTTGTTCAAATGAAGTTCTTAGCAATGCATATTATATTTACTAAATGTCTTCATGAAACATGATCTTAATATCCCAATGATTTTTGGCATATAATAAAAATGTATAATTTTGAGCCATACAAAGTATTGTTGGCTATTGCTACAAATATACCTGTGCTACTTATGACTGCTTTTGTGCTCCAGGAACACATATCTGCTTTTTTAAAGGCCAGATAACATGAAAAACAAAAAAGGCAAACAGCTGGAGAAACATCATAACCAGAAATAAAAACGTTCTTCATTTTACATTCGCGGAAATGGCCTTCTGAGTGTTTTGTGCTATACAAAGAATTATATTCTGAGTGTGTTACAGTTGGTTTCATGTCTCTAGGTGAAACAGAAACGGTCATTGAGACGAATGGAATTAGAATATTACATTTACATCACTAACAAATACTTTGTAAATTCCACAAACTGAGCCTTGTCATAAAAGGGATATATATTTTTAGCAATACCAAACTAATGACAGGTAAAACATTGTTAAATCCCAACTGAATTGGCTAAATAGAATATGTACAGTATTATATTTTGGCATGGACTATTAAATCTTTAGTGAAGTCACACAATCTTCTTAAAAAAATATTGTTACCAATTAATTTGGTCACACAGCATAACGGTTCTCGGTTGAGTCTGAATGATTCAGATAGTTCACTCACACAGAACATTTTCCTCGATGAAACAAGGCATAAACATCTCCAGATTAGTATTTTCTCACTTTGTGAAACCAACCTGCATGCGATTGTTTTGATTGATTACGAAGTTAAACTGCATGTTAAGCTTGTGAATGATTCTGTACTGATGGTAAAGCAATTTTTCAACCCAACAAGCATCAAAACACTGCAAACAACAGCATTAAAAATATAAAACGACAATGGATTCATACTGGACGTACAATGGTGGTACCATAGTATAATTTAAAGTACCACATAAATACTACAGTATGTTAAGATTCATAATTATCACACACGCTATAAAAACGTTTTTCGAATTTGATTATCATAGCTTAATCGTATAATAGTTACCTGTTTAAGTCTTTGCTGAGTTCCTTCTGTAATAAACACCGGGTTTTCTTATTCAGATCTTTGATGATCGCTTTCACGCGCTTCATTACTGCACGTTTGTTTGTGCGTATGTGCCGCTGTGTGTGTCTATAACCGTTCATGATTCAAACTGTAAAAGCGCGCCAACAGCAGCGCGAGGTGGGCGGATCTTCGTGACGTATCGAGCCGGCGGAAGAAATTAACGTTCTCTGACGAGTCCCGATATCATGCTTATTTATTCCTTCATGACTATGTTTTTCGGATCAGAATTTAATATTAGATGAGGTTTTATGGCTTAATTAAGATTTCAAAGTTGTTTGCTTTAATCAAGCGACAGATGTATTGTGGTGTTAGATTAGATAGCCTTTTTATATTATATGGCATTGTAACTTTATTTGAGCGAACTCTTTTAACGGTAATCATATGTGAATAATGCAATTAAACACAATATATGTAAGTTTCAGGGCAAAGCAAGTGATGAAATGAGTGTGAAAGCATTTACAGCAGCTCTTCTGAACACCACAGAGGGAAAGTTTCTTTACTTTTAACTTTACATTTGGCAAATCAAGTACAAACTGAAAGCGAGGTCTAGAGAAAGTGTTGATCAGCTGTATACTTGGTGTTTTCTGCAGTGACCAGCAGATGGAGACAGATTATCACCAACTGTTGAGAATGTGCTAAGGATAGAGCCATGGCTGCTGTTGTACTAGATACTTCCACTAGATGTCGCTGTGTTTTCAGCCGGTTTAAAACATTACAAACAAGAAAGTGGCTCCAAACACGTGTTCTGGGTTTTGAAAATCAAAGGTAGGTATATTTTTATGGATATCATTTCAGAGGTCTTGCTGAACAGACTCGCTCTTACCAAACCGATTGTTTGGCAGTTTATTGCCAAAGCAGTGCAAACTAAGCAAAAATTTACTATTTGCTACAAAAAAACCTTCTGTTCATTGGTTGCAATTAATATGACAAAATAATTTCATAAGTACGATATTTACTTATAGTGTTGATATGATTCATTTAATATTATTCGCATATGTATGTATGTATGTATGTGTGTGTAAATAAATGTAAACACACACATATACCAGTCAGACAAATAGTTTAATAGTCATTTTAAAGTAAAGTTAGTGAAACTAAGCCTAATAATTAACTATTGAATTTTATACAAAATTTACTCAACATACACTAAAATCGCATTAATATGATACCTTTAATGTTATTTCATGATATATATGTCGAACTAATTTATTTAATAAATTTGTACTGATTTAATAGATGCTCAACCAAATATTTTCAGCAACTAAGCTATTGATGGATGCACAACAACTCCCAGGATATTATATATGATGATCTTATAAGCTGTTTAGTGCAGAAAAGCTGTCATCTCTAAGCCAATCAGGAGTACAGTGTCTCATGAAAGGCCAAGGCCCCCCCCCCCCACCCTCCTCACTGATGATC
>JAPDDN010000096.1:57500-70804 GCA_027422405.1 Ptychobarbus kaznakovi
AACCTCAGAATGATCTCAAAGTCAGTCTGATTTTGTGGTGGCTGTGCTTTAAAATTATATTATTATTATAATCTAATATTATTAATTCAAGTGATGAATATTCTGACACTAATCAGTGTTGAGTTCTACCTTTACATGTTTGAAAACGACTTGAAACATTAGAAAAGTAATATAAAGTAATATAAAGTAATCCGTTACATTACATTAATAGAGCAATTGTAGTTACAGTTACAGTATACATAAAGTTACAGTAGTTACAGTTACAGTATACATATAGTTACAGTAGTTAAAGTTACATTAGTTATAGTAGTTACAGTTACAGTATATATATATAGTTACAGTAGTTACAGTTACAGTATACATATAGTTACAGTAGTTACAGTTACAGTAGTTACAGTTGCTGTATACACAGAGTAACAGTTACAGTAGTTACAGTAGTTACAGCTACACTATACACAGATTTACAGTTACAGTAGTTACAGTTACAGCAGTTATAGTAGTTACAGTTACAGTTTACATAGTTACAGTAGTTACAGTAGCTACAGTTACAATAGTTATAGTAGTTACAGTAGTTACGGTTGCAGTATACACAGTTACAGTAGTTATAGTAGTTAGTTATATTATACATATCGTTGCAGTTACAGTAGTTACAGTTACAGTATACACAGAGTTACAGTTACAGTAGCTATGGTTACAGTATACATATAGTTACAGTTACAGTAGTTACAGTATACATAGAGTTACAGTTACAGTAGCTATGGTTACAGTATACATATAGTTACAGTTACAGTAGTTACAGTAATACATAGATTTACAGTTACAGTAGCTACGGTTACAGTATACATATATTTACAGTTACAGTAGTTATATTAGTTACAGTAGCTACGGTTACAGTATACATATAGTTACAGTTACAGTAGTTACAGTATACATATAGTTGCAGTTACAGTAGTTACATTTACAGTATACATAGAGTTACAGTTACAGTAGTTACAGTTACAGTATACACATAGTTACAGTAGTTAAAGTAGTTACAGCAGTTACAGTTACAGTATACATATAGTTACATTTACATTAGTTATAGTTACAGTATACATAGAGTTACAGTAGTTATTGTAGCTATAGTTGTTACAGTTACCGTATACATATGGTTACACTTACAGTAGTTACAGTAGTTACAGTACACAGTTACAATAATTACAGTAGTCACAGTTACAGTATACATAGTTACAGTTACAGTATGCATTGTTACAGTTACTGTAGTTATAGTAGTTACAGTATACATAGAGTTACAGTTACAGTAGTTACAGTTACATTATATACAGAGTTAAAGTTACATTAGTTACATTAGTTACAGTTACAGTATACATAGCGTTACAGTTACAGTAGTTACATTAGTTACAGTTACAGTATACATATAGTTACAGTTACAGTAGTTACGTTATACATACAGTTACAGTAGTTACAGTTACAGTATACTTAGTTACAGTTACAGTAGTTACAGTTACAGTATACATAGAGTTACAGTTACAGTAGTTACAGTTTACATAGAGTTACAGTTACAGTTGTTACATTAGTTACAGTTACAGTATACATAGAGTAACTTGTATTAGATTTGACCCGATCTGAACTCATCTGATCTGTTTAATCTGAAGCGACAGACGAGGTCGTAATCTACTGAGATCCAGACGCAGATGCTGATCTGAGATCAGGAGGATCAGTGTTAGACGGGTTTGTGTCCAGACGAGAACAGATGCTTCTAGAGGATCAATAAAGCTTTCTATGTGCTGTTTCTATGACCGACTGATTGTGAAAACAAGCATTAGCAGAAGTTATGCTCATGGTTAGGCTTTTAACAACAAAGGTGGTCCAGAAGACTTTATTAATGTGAGATTCAAACTTAATAGAAACCTGGACAGTTTTTGTATAAAACCTTGATATTTTGATTATATGATTTAGTTCTTGTAGCTCCAGTCAAAATGTTATTTAATATTATTTTACATTTTAAAGTCACAATTAGACAGTGTTTATGTAATAATGTAGTTATTTAATATATTTATATAATTAATTAATTTGTTATATTTTCACAAAAGCTTTTCCAAACCTTCACTCATCCTATTTAACATCTGCAAGTGTTTTGCATTTGCATAGCAACAGCCTAGAAACCACCTGGAAGCTTTTTAAAACGGCTTCTTAAATCTTCTAAATCTTAAAACTTCAGATTTTGAGTTATTAGATATGCTTCAAACAACCAACATGAGAAACGAGAACCCATGTTTTGGGTGGTTGCTAGGGTGTTGCTGTGTGGTTGCTAGGGTGTCCTGGGTGTTGTTTTGACAATTGTATCTAGTTTCACTTAATGTACTGAAATAATTAATATTTTACTAACTTAAAATACCACAGTATTTCAGAACATTATTTTCTGCAGTCATGTTCATTTTAAAGTTTTAGCAATTTTGGTATTATTATTATTATTGTATTATTATTATTATTATTATTATTATTTTTTTAAGATTTTGCTGTTTTTAAATCTGTGTGTATATAGATTAGTTATTTTAGTACAAACAACAACGATTAAACTACATTAAACATTTGTCTTGGAAACTAGCTGAAATAAAAAAAAGTTTACGTTTTTTAATTTGATTTTATTTCAGTTAAGATATATTTGGGTTTTAAATATAATAACCCTGTTTATAGTGGTGCTGAAAACACTGAGACATTATAACATTGTATGATCCTTGTTAAACTTTCACCGACTTATAATTAGTTAAAATGCGTATTAAATTAGAAACACAAAGTAACACACATTTTCTTCAGTGGTCTGAGACGTTTGGATTGTGATCCACGCTAAAGCGTGTTGGTGTGATTAACAGGACGGGGAAGCGGAGCAGATGTCGTTAATTAGCGTTTGGACACCTTCAGGCTGGATTAAACGGGTCTAATAACACAGGTTCAGACTGCTGGTGCTCAGGGTTTAAGGCTGTAATCACTGCTGTTTTACACAAACTCCTGCAGCTTCAGACGGACCGAGAGCCTTCATCAACTCCGAACTCATGATATGTTCACATTCCTAAAATCTGAGCATCTTAAATGAAGATTAGGGGTGTCGTAATGTACCGGTACTGACCATAATGGTGCTATTTAATGGTGATGATTTAATTATCGGTGTTGTGATCAGGATCAGTTCTAGGGGGAGTGGATATCCAGGGCTTAGCACAGTGTCTGTATTGTGCTGTATAATGAGGAAGAGATGCATTTTTGCAGTGAATTGATAACGCAATGCTAGATGATGATGATCAAGTACAGCTTTTACAAACCTTCACTCATCCTATTTAAAGTCTGCAAGTGTTTTGAATTTGCCTAGCAACACCCTAGCAACCATCTGGAAGCTTTTTAAACTGCTTCTGACTCAAACGTACAACTAAATCTTAAAAATTCATGACTTCAGATTTTGAGTTATTAGATATGCTTCAAACAACCAACGTGAGAAACGAGAACCCATGTTTTTGGGTGGTTGCTAGGGTGTTGCTGTGCGGTTGCTAGGGTGTCCTGGGGTGTTGTTTTGACAATTTGATCTAGTTTCATTTGATGTGCTAAAATAACTCAATCTAAAACTGAAAAAAAAAAAAACTATATAGACGTATTTAAACAAAAGCTAATAAAAGTGACAAAAGCACACAACAAAATTAATAAAAATAAAACTTTTAAGTAGAAAAACTATTAAACTGAAAACTATAACAGTATCTCAGTGATACTAAAGTATCATCTTGTGTTACTTGAGGGGCCTCGTCAATGTTTGGTGCGGTTGTCCTGGCAACAGCAACTGCATCCCAATTTGCATACTATCCGTCCTAAATAGTATTCGAAAATAGAATTAGTTTGTTCCAAATTATAGTACGTTTAAAAAAGTACGCCAAAAATTCCCGGATGATGTACTACTTCTGGTTAGAATTCGAAGTTCAGATCGATGCACGCTCTAATGGCTAATATTACGCGGTGGACGAGGATTCGATTAGAACTACAACATGCATAAAAATACTGTTAAAATACTACAAACATGGTTGATATGCGCGACCGACGACAGGTAGAGAAAGGGATTTATAAATAATCAATGTCTAACCTGATGAAATTTTTTTATTTAATGTTATCCATGTTATATTTCATCTGCAGCAACATTATGAACTTGTATAATGATACGTTTGGTCATTAACTTTGAAATGTATCATTATACAAACACATGAGCAGAGTTCTCGATATGAAAGACCCGCGATGTGCCTCTTAATTTCTTTCCAATACGGTAGGAAATCAAATTAAACGAAATGTGGATGATGTTAACTGTGATAAGATGATTGACAGGCGGTTTAAACAGTTACAGGATGCTTAACTAAGCAACAGAGCGTCCGTTAAAGACGCAGCTATGACGAAGTAGTCTGTCCCAAAGCGTGCATACTAAAGCAATAAGCCCCAAGAAGCCATGGTTTACAGTGAATTTATACCAGCTAAGAAGCATTGTTAGGTACGACGTGAACCCCCTAGCTGTTATAAATTCACTGTAAACCACGGCTTCACAGGGCTTATTGCTTTTATAAAACGGTTATGTACGTAGTAAGGTTTCACAAAATTGCACAGAGCAAATAAGTGTAATGATATTAATAAAACAGTATTCTTCCACCAAACAATGTAGTTCCTCAGAAACAGTTGTGGTTGGAACAAAGTGGTTGCCGAGCAACACACAAAGTAAACAAAGGTGTGTGTTTATAGTGTAATTTACAACGGCTTTCGAATGCAGCTCAACCAATCAGAATCAAGGAGCGGAACTATACATTTTATAATATTCTGCTACATATTCAAAAAGAGTAGATACTTTTAGGACATAAGTAGTATAAGTAGGATAAGGTAGGACGCAGCATTAGTCTGATGTTGGTCAGGGAATCAGGCAGCGCTCTGTTTTAGATCAGGGATCAGTTTCCAGCGCTCTTGGAATAAGACTCTATTTATAGCGGTCAGAGGAGCAAACGCTCACCGAGCATCTCACACATTGATTAGCTGAGGCTTATTCTGGATCATGAGATTTATGCAGCATGTGTTCTCTTCTTCTTACCGCTGGGTTTCTGAGGAACTAGCGATGAAACATCTGACCGATCACAAAATCTGAACACAGTTTGAGAGGATGTTGAGATCTAACTCAAGAACTATAACAACAGTTAACTATGACTATGATAAAAAATTATGATGTAGATAACTATAACAATGATGATTACTATAACTAAAGATAGTTAACTATAACTATAATTATATAACTATAACAATGACGATTATGATAATTAAAGATAGTTAACTATAACTATAATGATATAGATAACTATAACAATGACGATTATGATAACTAAAGATAGTGAACTATAACTATAATGATATAGATAACTATAACAATGACGATTATGATAACTAAAGATAGTTAACTATAACTATAATGATATATATAACTATAACAATGAAGATTACGATAACTAAAGATAGTTAACTATAACTATAATGATATACATAACCATAACAATGACGATAACTAAATATAGTTAACTATAACTATAATGATATACATAACCATAACAATGACGATTACAATAACTAAAGATAGTTAACTATAACTATAATGATATACATAACCATAACAATGATGATTACGATAACTAAATATAGTTAACTATAACTAAAATGATATACATAACCATAACAATGATGATTACGATAACTAAATATAGTTAACTATAACTAAAATGATATACATAACCATAACAATGACGATTACGATAACTAAAGATAGTTAACTATAACTATAATGATATAGATAACTATAACAATGACGATTACGATAACTAAAGATAGTTAACTATAACTATAATGATATAGATAACTATAACAATGACAATTACGATAACTAAAGATAGTTAACTATAACTATAATGATATAGATAACTATAACAATGACGATTACAATAACTAAAGATAGTTAACTATAACTATAATGATATAGATAACTATAACAATGATGATTACGATAACTAAAGATAGTTAACTATAACTATAATGATATACATAACCATAACAATGACGATTACGATAACTAAATATAGTTAACTATAACTATAATGATATAGATAACTATAACAATGACGATTACTATAACTAAAGATAGTTAACTATAACTATAATGATATACATAACCATAACAATGACGATTACTATAACTAAAGATAGTTAACTATAACTAAAATAAAATAGATAACTATAACAATGACGATTACTATAACTAAAGATAGTTAACTATAACTATAATGATATACATAACCATAACAATGACGATTACAATAACTAAATATAGTTAACTATAACTAAAATAAAATAGATAACTATAACAGTGATGATTACAATAACTAAAGATAGTTAACTATAACTATAATGATATACATAACCATAACAATGACGATTACATTAACTAAATATAGTTAACTATAACTATAATGATATACATAACCATAACAATGACGATTACATTAACTAAATATAGTTAACTATAACTATAATGATATACATAACCATAACAATGATGATTACAATAACTAAAGATAGTTAACTATAACTATAATGATATACATAACCATAACAATGAAGATTACGATAACTAAAGATAGTTAACTATAACTATAATGATATAGATAACTATAACAATGAAGATTACGATAACTAAAGATAGTTAACTATAACTATAATGATATAGATAACTATAACAAATTACATGACAAAAATTGTAGTAACGTAATTTACGCATTACGTGTATAAATATTAATTTCAGAAAATGAGTGATCTTTTCGCTACACTCTAAAAAAAAAGTGCTATACAGCACTAAAAGTGGTTATTGAATCGTAATCATAGGGTAACCACTTTTGGTGCTATATAGCACCATATCTTTAAAGGTACTGTACAGCACCTTTGTCAAATGGTGCTATTTAGAACCATAAGAGGTGCCATATTGCATTGTATTTATACACACGCACACGCACACACACACACACATGATTCAGCGTCATTCCAGGCATCTCAGTGAAATGTCACCACATCAGCGTGTCTTACACTGTGAGTTTCCCCTGTCTGGATAAATGTGCACAGATCGGGCTCTGATTGGTCAAACAGGCCGCTCGCTGTGTTGTCCGATCATAGGTCGGCTGGCGCTCTCAGCTGGTGATCAGGTGGACCATAAATCTGCTAATTCTGGACCAGGGGGCGGTGTTGGCCGTCAGATGAGCGCAGCAGATGACAGCAGCAATTAACAAGCTATTTTCTGTCTTTGCCCCGCAGCTGTGTGACGCACGAGGAGCCGCAGGAGCACACGGTCCAGCCGTCCAGCCGCGGCCTGCATGATCACTGAGGTGAGTTTCTCCAGCGCTCGCTAAGTGTGTGTGTGCAGCGTGTGAATCCACAGTCATATCCCACAATGCACTGCACTGACCTGACCTCTATCTCCAGTGTGACCTCTAAAGGTCAAAGGCCCAGAACTATAATGATAGCTATGGCGATAACTGTAACGTTAACTACGATGATAATGATAACTATAACGTTAATGATAACTGTAATAATACCTATAATGTTTACTATGACTATAACATAACTATAACAGCAATGACTATGATAACAATAACTATAATGTTAACTATGATGATAAAAATAAACATAACTATAACATTATCTATAATGATAACTATGATTATAACATAACTATAAAGTTATCTAAGATATTGGTGGCTATAATAACAATAACTATGATCACAATAACCATTAAAAAACTATAATGATAACTATAATAACTATAACAATAATGTTAACATAACTTCTATAAACTGTAACTATGATGTTAACAATAACTATAATGATAAATATAACAATAACTATGTCGATAATGATAACTAAAATATTAACTATATTGATGATAACTATGACGATAACAATAACTATATAATAACTTAAATGATAACAATGACTATAATGATAACTATGACAACAATTATGCTAAAATCGTTAAAATTATGATAGCTATAATTTTAATGATAACCATATCAATAACTTTAATGATAATTATAACTATATTGACAAAGATAATGATAACAATAATGATACCGATAATGGTACCGATAATGTTAATTATAATGTTAACGATAACAATAATTATGTTGATAATGATAACTATAATAACTATACCAGTAACGAAAACTATAACAAATCACTTTAATTATGATAACTATGATGATAACAATAGCTATATTATTAATAACTTAAATGATACTATAATGTTAATGAAAACTATGACAACAATTATGCTAAAAATAGTGAAAGCTATAATTATAACTATAACAATAATGCCAGCGATAATTAAAACTATGATTACTTTAACAATAACTTTAATGATAACTATAAAAATAACTTTAACGACAATTATAACTATATTGACAAAGATAATGCTAACAATAGTGATACTTATAACGATAACGTTATCTATAATGATAACTATAACAATAACGTTAACGATAATTATAACTATAACTATAACAATAACGTTAACGATAATTATAATTATATTGACAAAGATAATGCCAACAATAGTGATACTTATAACGATAACGTTAACTATAATGATAACTATAACAATAAAGTTAACGATAAATATAACTATATTGACAAAGATAATGCTAACAATAGTGATACTTATAACGATAATGTTAACAATTACTATAATGATAGCTATAACAATATGTAACTATAAAGATAACTGTAACGATAACTAAAGAAATAATCATGCTGTTGATTTGTCGTCTGTCTCTTTAAATGCTCGAGCTCCTTAAAGTCGGAGGACTCTGATTGGCTTAATGTTTTTATCGTTCATCAGCTGGACAAATTAATTCTGAAACTGATTCTAATTATATTTTCTCTTTTGTTTTTATCATTATTTAATTCAAGAACTAATTTATACTTTTTTTTACTCTTATTGTATCGGTGTGAACGGGCCTTAAAACAGAAATTATATCAACCAGGATTTTTAAAGTTACATAACACTGACTGAACAATGCAGTGTTTTTATGAGATGATCATGTGATATGATACTACTCTTCAAATACACGGAACAAAATTATAAACGCAACACTTTTGTTTTTGCCCACATTTTTCATGAGCTGAACTCAAAGATCTAAGACTTTCTCCATGTACACAAAAGACCTGTTGCTCTCAAATATTGTTCACAAATCTGTCTAAATCTGTGTTAGTGAACGAGATAATCCATCCACCTCTCGGGTGTGGCATATCAAGATGCTGATTATTGCACAGGTGTGCCTTAGGCTGACCACAATAAAAGGCCACTCTAAAATGTGCAGATTTAATGTATTGGGTGGGTGGGTGGGTGGGGGGTCCGAAAACCAGTCAGTATTTGGTGTGACCTTCTTCATTGTTCCAGCTCTTTCTAAATGAAGTGCTAAACACTAGATATTGATTTCCGCCTGGATCAATACACAGCAGACTCTAGTGAAGAGCAGGCAGATGTTCAGGAGAGAGAAACTACAGCGTCTGTCCGGATGATCATTGCTGAGGGGGGAGGGGGGGGGGGCAAGTTTACTTCTGCTTTGATCCCTTCTTGACCTATTGATCAGACGCAGATCGAGTTACACATGAACTAGTCAAAGGCTAAATCAGACACCTGCATCTGTTCCGAAGGAATATCTGTGTGATTATACAAGTAAAGCCAATCCACTCGAACAGATCATTTGTAGCAGTGTAAAATAGCCAATAAGGTTCTTTCCAAATAAGCCATATTTGCATATGAAGTAGCGTATTTGTGCTGTAAAGTTGAATTTGTATTTTGCTTTTCACAGACACGTTGTTTAAAAGCACAATTCATGATGTTAATGTTAATAATAATGTATTCTAGTCACATTGGGATCGTTTACATTTGGAGCAAAATATTAATCATCAGCTAGAGATTGGCTTTTAGTGTATATAGCTATATGTATACGGTAACGTTAGACGCTAATATAATGTTAGATTTCCATTTATGAAATACATTGTCATATTAAGTAAAAACATATATAAAAAATTACAACTATTTCATATATTAACAAATATACTGTATCTAGCCTATACAAATATGTATGTGTAATACATTTTTGGATATGTATATCCATCCTAAAACCCATCAATACAGCTGATATCACATAATATATATATATATATATATATACAAAACATGCAAACATACCGATTTTTTGTATGCATGTTGTTTAAAAATGTTGCATGTATAAAAAAAACATATATATATATTGTTGACAAATAATTTATATCTATAATGCATAATGCCTTAAACTTGGTATCCTCCTGAGACCCAGCTATGGGGTTCTTGCTTCTGTAGTGGACATTATATTTGAGTGTATTTCTCTGAGACCGCACACGTCACAGTTATACGTCTGGATGTCCTGTATGGAGCACATTCAGGGCTTTATAGAGATACTACATGATTGGAAGTTTAACCGTGACAATACCCCCTCCCGGGTCTTTAAAGATGGATACATTTAATTTAGTGAAAAATGTTACATCCTTATGGAAATATGATTATATTTTGTAATTGTCATTTAAATCTGAATAATTTTCAGATTGTTTGTCATAAAGCAACATCTCAGGAACATGTTATGGATTTTCAAATTAACAATATGACTTGCTGTTATGACATAATTTCATATATGTCCACTGTAGAGGACACCGGGACCAAAAGCAGGTTTATTACGCATTTTGGGAGACATAACAATTGAATAGGACAATTCATTATTTATCAATTGTCTTATGAAATATTAGATATTATTATGAAAATCTGTCCATTTATTACTCCCATTATGATAATTATTTTTTCAACATGCTGTTCCAACAGCAATACATTAATATGCTAATTAGATACAGTGTATAGTGTTTAATGGTAAAACCAGTTTATGGACATTTTTACACACATTGCATAAAACAAAATGGTATATCAGATTATTTTAGAGAATATTAGAGAATCATCCTTAATCAAAGTTTAGTATAAACAAATCCTGAAACCTAAAAATTGATTGGTGATTTAAAAAAAATGCCTTTTTGATGTCTATTCATGCCATTTTATTTACTAGTTCTAGTGTCCTCTACAGGGGACATAGAATAAAATATTAATAAAATATAATTTTTCAATTGTTATTGTCTAAACAATGTAAATACTAAATTCACAAAAAATAAATTGGGAGGGGGAGGGGGGGGGGGTCTCAGGAGGATATTGGACAAAATATGTAATTATGACTTATGGGGATATTTGTATAATAGCTGTCAATTGACGTTATTCTGTTGCTGTGTTCTTGGGGATTATCTGGTTTTGGTTCAGTTTATGATTTTTGGATGTCATGACAAACCTGATTACTATTAGCTGATGCAGTCCAGGAGTTTTTATTAACGCTGACCAGGGAGCTTCGGGGGGGGGGGGGGTGGGGGGAGCATGTGCTCAAAGTGTAAAAGCGGCACATGGAACATGGCTTTTAATAGGGCGTGCTCTTTGCTGATGTGTGTATCGATATTGATACAGCAGCAAATGCCGTGACGCAGGTTTGAAAAGAGACACAGAACGGAAAGTTTAAATGCTAAAGATATTGTTTGCATCTCTTAATTACTCTGGAATGATATTATTATTATTATTGTTGTTGTTATTGAGTTTATGCCGGTTCTGCTGTTGTAAACACTACTGTTGTTGTTGTTGTTTTAGAAAAAACATTCCTGTCTTATTTAAAATAGAATTATATTCTTCTGAATTATAAAATTTTTTGAATGATTATTATTATAAAAACAGGATTGTTAAGTATAATTCGCAGGACGAGAGAATCAGTTTTACCAGTGTTTTGCTAATTATTTTTCTACGTTTTTTTTATAAATACCGTAATAATAATAGTTTAAAGTATGAATAGTTTTTAGTCCGATAAAGACAAGACACCTCGATGCGCTTTTAAACCACACGAATGAAAGAGAACAAGCACCTTTGTTTATATCGCTGTGTGTAGAACTACATTAGCTGCATTTTTTATATTAATTTTAATAAAAATTTAAATTCGCCCCCCGCACTTCATTCGAGCGCGAGCTTGTCTTTTCACTTAGAGGTGATTAAAATTAAAAGAGACGTGACGTTTTATTTGTATCCAAAATGAGGAGATATGAACATGATTCTCGTGCAGTGCGTGTTTCATTCATACTCAACGCCAGAGGGCGCTCTCGCGCAGAAACGTATGACGTGTGGACAAACGCACGCGGCTATCGTTGTAGCTGAGCTGAATATAAAGCAGAAACGTTTTTTTAAATGATGAAACGTGAAGACAATAAACACAAGATTGCGTAAATATATGATTTATGTGTGTTTTTCAAGTTATCTTCATGTAATAAATAAACTATGTGAAAAATACAGTACTGATTAACATAGAAACTATCAAATATATTTCCTAAATTATTCTGTGATTAAAAATGGGAAAAGGTGTTCGTAGTTGCCTTTATAAACCAATCATAAAACATTGCACACAAATATTGTATCCCTTTGCTGCAGCTCACCGTGCTTCAGGCTACACACAGCAATATTCACCGTTCTCGTCAAATTATAATAATAATTCAATAATATAAGTTTACAAGCACACCGCTCCGCTGAGAACTGCACTTACCGGCAGCCGCGGACGCCATCGAAGGCATCCTAAGGTGAGGGATCATCAGGTGAAATGTCATCATGTGGATAATTTAATTTATGTCTAAATTATTATTCATTAATTTTACTAATAGTTAGATTGGGCAGGCCTTCACAAAAGGGCGTTTAGTTACAAAAAATGTATATTACAAAAAAAAATTGCTTGAAAAAATGGCACTTTGGACATCGGGGGGGGGGGGGCAGGTGCTCTGGCCATCGGGGGGGGGGGGGGGGGGGCACCTGCCTGACACTGACGATTCTTCATTATGCCAATGAACAGGTGGTTTTCACTCCTCCTATATATACATATTTTCCTTCATATTTTGCTTCATGTGTCTCGTTATGAAGAGCTGGCATGCTGTGAACTGATTAAAACGATGAGTATTGTCTCATATCGCTCATATCGTACGCAGAAGTTAATGGAAAGTGTAGCCGTAGCACCTGATAGCTTCAGTCGTGTAGGTCTTCAGACAGATGGTCTGCTAAAGTTAGTGCTGTGAAAGACACAATCCATCAGGATGCTGTGTTGTTG
>JAPDDN010000609.1:0-37500 GCA_027422405.1 Ptychobarbus kaznakovi
TGTAATATTACATGGTTGTCTTTTAGCATGTACGTGAGAATGTATTACAGGAAATGGCCTATTACTGAAATAGAATGCTAATGAAAAAAACAAACAAAACATAAAATGGAACGGTGCCAAAATTGACTTTAGTAAGCAGTTGGTTTTGCATCACTGAACTGTTTGAAATGATTTGTCATTTGTCCCACAATAATGCATTCAGCTGCCTGAAGTTATGACTGATAGACCAGTCACCCTTCCTGCCACGGATGGCAATAATGCACTGATTATGCTGAATAATCAAATTATTCATTCAACAATCAACCGCTGTTGGCAGGCAGATATGCTTTCATGTACCACAAGAATTCTGCCTTGGGCAACATTGCATATTTATAGACTAATCAGGAGATTACGGTGCATATATATTCATTCTTATGCTATGGAAAACACACTTTGTCAAGGTTTTAAAGCAAAATAATCAGAAACCAACACAATGCATTTAATATTAGCTGTCAAATGTGACCCTGGACCACAAAACCAGTCTTAAGTGTACTTTTTTTTATTGAGATTTACACATAAAGCTAAATAATTAACCTTTCCATTGATATATGTTTTGTTAGGATAGTACAATATATGGCCGAGATACAGCTATTAGAAAATCTGACATCTGAGGCTGAAAAAAAAACAACGAAATATTGAGGAAATCACCTTTAAAGTTGTCCAAATGAAGTTATTAGCAATGCATATTGCTAATCAAAAATTAAGTTTTGGTTTATTTATGGTAAGAAATTTAGAAAATATCTTCATGGAACATGATCTTTACTTAATTATATTCCATGGAATTAATCTTACTGATATAGATATCGTACCTCAAAGTGATGATGTTACTGACCATTTCCTTGTATCGTGCATGCTGCATATTACTGATATGAACTATATGGCTCCGCGTTATCGTCCAAGCAGAGCTATTGTTCCAGCCACTAAAGACAGAATCACAAATAACCTGCCTGATTTATCTCAACTGCTCTGTGTACCCATTAATACAAATGAACTAGACAAAATTACTAGCAACCTGGGCACTATCTTCTCTAATACGTTAGAAACCGTTGCCCCCATCAAATTAAAAAGGGTTAGACAAAACGTGCTGCGCCATGGTACAACAGTTATACCCATTCTCTCAAGAAAGAAACTCGTAATATTGAGCGCAAATGGAGAAAAACTCCATGTCCAGCTATAGACAGGCTCTAAAAGCTGCCAGGACCGAGCATATCCGCAAACTCATAGATAGTAACCAAAACAATCCAAGGTTTTATTTAGCACAGTGGCTGGATTAACAAATAAACAGATGTCACCCGATCTAAATATTCCCTCACAGTTTAACAGTAATGACTTTATGAATTTCTTTACTGAAAAAATAGATAACATCAGAAATACAATAACAAATGTAGATTCTACAGCGTCTAGTACTTCAGCTTCATTCATTGCACCAAAATAAATACTGCAGTACTTTACAACTATAGGACTGGATGAGTTAAATCAACTTATCACTGCATTTAAACCAACAACATGTTTATTAGATCCTGTACCTGCTAAATTATTGAAAGAGCTGTTACCTGTAGCAGAAGAACTGCTTCTCAATATTAATTACTCATCGTTATCTTTAGGTCACGTCCCAAAACCATTCAAGCTGGCAGGTATTAAGCCTCTTATTAAGAAACCAAAACTAGATCCTTGTGAACTGGAAAATTACAGACCCATTTAAAATATTCTGTTTATGTCTAAAATCTTAGAAAGAGTTTTGTCTGCTCAATTGGGCTCCTTCTTGCAAAAAAAAATATATCTATGAAGAATTTCAGTCAGGTTTTAGGCCCCACCATAGCACAGAAACTGCACTTGTTAAAATTACAAAGACCAAGGCTGCATCTCATTGCTAGTTTTACTTAGTTCTTAGTGTTTGCGTTCAACCACTATAGATCATGGCATTACTGATAGATCGATTACAAAACTATACAGGTATTCAAGGGGCAGGCTCTAAGATGGTTTAGATCCTAGCTGTCTGATCGCACACTTAGTTTATTTAATGGGGAGTCATCTCAATTATCACCAGTAAAGTATGGAAGTACCACAAGGATCGTCCTAGGTCCTCTGCTATTTTCAATATACATGTTGCCCTTTGTAAGATTATTAGACAATACAGAAAATAATTTATATTGTTAACTGATGATTACTATATTTCAACAAGACCAGGGCCCGTATTATCAATTTCTGCTAAAAATGACCTAAGTGAAAAACAAAATGAACTGGCTCAAAATGTGCTTAAAGCGTTAGTTATCAATCATCTGTGTCATAATTAAGCAAAGTGCAGGACTAATCTTCAGTGTCAGTCTTAAGAGATGATTCACGACACTTTGCTGTGCCAACAAACTGGATTTTGGAATAACGACATACGCATGGACCAATCACTGAATAGATTTCCCTTAATTAAGAATATACTTAGATAAAATTCAAATTTATGGTTAAATTCCTAATTGAGTTTACATTCAACACACATTTGACAATAACTTATTTCAAGAGAATACATTATGCAAAGGAAACGAAGCGTCATCACACTCAATTTAGGGTGACGATAGCGATAGTATAGTGTAACGTGATAGTAAAAGATAAGCCTGTTGCTGATGTCTTTGAGGACAGTAGACGAATTATTATTATTAAGTTCAAGTCAAGTCACCTTTATTTATTATAGCGCTTTAACAATACAAAAATTGTAACAAAGCACAGAACATTATCCAAAATAGGCAAGTTGTGTCCATAATGTAAAATGCTAGGATTATAACACTCAATTCAGACTGAATGCATTGCATTATAGAATTTTAGTGATGTAATTTCAGCTCAGTTCAGTTTAAATAATATTTGTGCAATAAGTCGATTATATTGTTGGAAATGAGATTCCCAATAAGCAGCCAGAGGCGACAGCGGCAAGGGAACGAAAACTCCATCGGTGACAGAATGGAGAAAAAACCTGATAGAATAGAAAACCAGGCTCAGTCCGGGGGGCAATTCCCTTATGGCAGACAAACCAGTTGTTTGTTCCAACGCAGCAAAGTCAGAGTGTAATAAGCAGTCCATGGTTCCAGTGTCTTTACCGATGGATGTCTAGATGACGAGTTCCTCACTGGAGATTGTCTTGGGGCTCATCTAAGTGTCCTAGACACCGTGGTTCAGGGCTGTAGAGGTTGTCTTTGGGTGCTGATCCTCATTTATGGCAGACTTTTGTATAAGCTCAGTATAATCCTGATGGTGGCTTCACCTGAGGTCCTCCGAGGGGTTGTCATTATCTCTTCTCAGGTGTTCGGTCATCTCGATCGTTTAAGGTTGGATCCAGACTGAAGCTTGTGTAATTCTAGCTACCACGGGATGTAATCCCGTGGCGAAACTTAGAAACAATAAGACAATTAGCTAGCAGTTGTTCCATCCAGGGAATAACCTGGATGAAAATTATCAGTTATAACCCAAGCTAAAGCATAATAAAGTGCATACTGTTCAGAATGATAGCTGTACAAGATTGTGAGATGCATTATATGAATGCTTGGGCTAAAGAGATGTGTCTTTAATCTAGATTTAATCAGAGAGAGTGTGTCTGAAACCCCGAACGTATATCTGGAAGGCTATTCCAAGAGTTTAGGAGCCAGATATGAAAAAGTATCTACCTCCTTAGTGGTTTTTGCTTTTCTAGGTACTACACAAGAGTCGGAGTTTTGAGACCTTAGGAAGGGTTGGATTGTAGCGTGATAGAAAGATTTGTTGGTACGCAGAGCTAAATCATTTGGGCGTATAGGCTAGTAATAAATATTTTGTAAACTAATACGGAAAACTTTATAGGTAGCCAGTGGCAGAGGTGACTGTTAAAATTGGAGTAATTATGATCGTATTTTCTTGACCTGGTAAGGACTCTAGCCGCAGCATTTTGTACTATTGTAGCTTGTTTATTGATGATGAAGGACAACCACCTAGCAGTGCATTACAATATCCAGTCTAGGAGGTCATGGAATGAAGCATAACTGGCTTTTTCAGCATCAGAAACACTTAACATGTTCCGTAGCATGGCAATGTTTCTCTAAGTTGGAAGAATGCTGTTTTTGGACATTTGAAAATTATGATTTTCAAAAGATAGTTTGCGTTAAAATAACACAGATTTTTAAATGTTAAGGAAAGTAACATACATCCGTTAGTTGCAAATTGTAATCCAAGAGATTCTGTGTACTGTTTTTGGTCAAAATAATTAATATCTATGTCTTATTGATTGTAATAGGAGAAAATTGAAATGGTCATCCAATCTTTTATATTTTAACACACTCCATTTACAATAAATAATTTTAGAGGTTTCATTATGGATTTGGTGAATATATAGTTGAGTGTCATTAGCATAACGATGGAAACTAATAACGTTATCTTAATAATATTACCAAGTTGCTGATGTATTTATGAAAAATAACAATATTATAATTTCTCAAAAATAGACTGGGTGCCTATCTTTAGTGATGCAGCACAGAGAGCCGCTTCAGAAACTCGCCAAGGCACGGCTGACCAGCCCCGGTGCCGTGGAGCTGTATAAAGCGCTGCAGACTTGTGCATTGTACATGAGGGATTAAGAGAGTTATTCATCATACAGTGTAGATCGCATAATACTCACGCCAGACTGAAATCAATTATATTGTCCTTTGGTAATGTAAATGTTCTTTGCTCGTTTTGAATAAATTAGGAAATGTAACGTTTGATTAAGTGCTCGTTGCCAAACATTTCAAGAACATTCTTCCTCTGAATCCTCTCCTGAAATATTCGCGCAGCGCATGACTTTGTCTCCTCAGCGCCATCACAAACCCCTGCTGGCAACTCCTAACCACTTGAGAGACCTCTCCAGCTGTCTTAAATAACTGGGAGAGTAAGAGACATTCTTAGCTTTAAGAAATGTGATAACTTGCTTGTATACTTAAGTTTGAAAGTAGGAGTAAATTTCATGAATTTGCAGCACTTAAGTCTAAAATGGCACTTTGAGAAGCTTGATAAATACGGGCCCTGATGAAACTTCTAAACTATCTAAGCTAACGGAGTGTGTTAAAAATTTGAAAGATTGGCTGACCAATAATTTTCTCCTTTTAAACTCAGATAAGACAGATATATTACTTATTGGACCAAAAATATAGTACACACAATCTATTGGATCACAATTTGCAACTAGACGGATGTCCTGTTCCTTCCTCTACAGTCAAAAATCTGTGTGTTATATTAGACAGCAACCTATCTTTTGAAAATCATATTTCCCATGTTACAAGAACAGCATTCTTCCATCTTAGAAACATTGCCAAGCTATGGAATATGTTAAGTGTTTCTGATGCAGAAAAGCTAGTTCATGCATTCATGACCTCTAGACTGGACTATTGTAATGCACTGCTAGGTGGTTGTCCTGCATCTTCAATAAACAAGCTACAGATAGTACAAAATGCTGCAGCTAGAGTCCTTACCAGGTCAAGAAAATATGATCATGTTACTCCAATTTTACAGTCTCTGCACTGGCTGCCTATTAAGTTCCGTATCAGTTTTAAAATATTATTACTTACATACAAGGCCCTAAATGGTTTAGCTCCTGCATACCTAATTAATCTTATATCACGCTACAAACCAACCCGCTCCCTAAGGTCGCAAAACTCTGGACTCTTGGTAATACCTAGAATAGCAAAGTCCACTAAAGGAGGTAGAACTTTTTCATATTTGGCTCCCAAACTCTGGAATAGCCTTCCTGATAACGTTCGGGGTTCAGATACACTTTCTCTATTTAAATCTAGATTAAAGACACATCTCTTTAGCCAAGCATTCATATAAAGCATCCATCTCATAATATTGTACTGCAGTTATATCTGATCAAACACATTTTATTATGCTTTAGCTTGGGTTGAAGAAATAATTTTAGCTTGGATTGAACAACAGCTATGCTAATTATATCTCTATTTGTATCTCTGTTTCTGCCAGATTTATGGGATTAACATCCCGTGGTAACTAGGAATTACACAAGCTTCAGTCTGGATCCAACCCTTAAATGATCTGAGATGACCAAAGACCTGAGAAGAGATGATGCTGACCCCTCAGAGGACCTCAGAGGAAGGCAACCCTCAAACAGTATACAGATTTAACCAAATTTTGCCAAAAATTAAATATATTAAGTTTCTGCAATACATAAATATATTGTAGAAACGTAATTTCCTGTAAAGCTGCTTTGCAACGAGTGTATCGTAAAAAGCGCTATAAAAATAATATTGAATTAAATACAGTATATTTAACTGATAACATGTAAATTCAGATTCCAAAAAGTAAATTATTACTTTTATCAATTTTAATTGATTCCCAAATATGTAGTCATACAAAACAACTTTGACATGAACTCATTTATTGATATATCTCTGGGTAAATTAATATTTAAATAATTCAACAACACATTTGCATGTTTACAGTTTGATGTCACTTAATGGTCACATTGACATGCAAGTAAACAAATTAGCCCTGTTTGGGAAACCCTGGTTTAATGTAATGTTTAATTAATTTAATGATGCTGAAAAAAAAATTATGTTTTCTAAATGGTATATGTACAATGGTAAGTTTAAAACAAGTTCAAAAAGCAATTACTTAGAAGTAGATTACGTTACTATATATATATATATATATATATATATATATATAAATAGATTAGGAATCTTCAGTTTATTTGTGAGAGCAGCAAAGACAAGGCAACACTGTCCACATGTACATGAGTTCCTATTTGGTTTGTAAAATGTTAAAAAGTGCAGAGGTCGATTTGAAAAGCAATACAACAAGTTTTCAGCTTGCAGATGGCTCTTGAAATATGGATTTCTGGGTAGAATTCTGTGAAAGACATCTGATATGTCTGTTTTTGCACCTAAAAAAAATCAATTAGTCTGCTTTGAAATATGAAACAGCATTACGAAAGGCACTAAAGTCACCTTGTAATGATGTCTAAACCTTTGACTATCCAGTTATGTTCGAGTAATTAAGCGTCTGTGTATGTGTTGTGCTGGGTGATGAGGTGAATGCAGCTGGGAAATGTGTGTGTAAACAGCTGTGAGTCAGTCTGTTGAAATACTTGTCAATAACTGTGTTTTGAGTGTGTGTTTGTGTTTGAGAGTTCACAAATGACTGTGTGTGTGTCCATTTGTCCTAACCTTCTAGAAATTACCATGGTAACATGTGACGGCGAGGGTACTTGGGGTTGAGCTCACCTGTGACTCATTAGCAATAGACTTCCAGGGTTACACAAAACATGCGCAACATTCCATCAGTGAACCAAAAATACTCCATCACGGGGTTTGATTCTCCCCCGAGGTTGCACATCAAAGAGAATATATGAATATCCACTTGCTTATTTTCACAATGCTTACCTAAAAAATTCTCAAGAACTGACCTAATTGAAATCCGACACTGTCCCTTCTTGTTTGCTTCATTTTTGTGTCTTAGGGAGGTTGAGAAAACAGTGGCCTTTATGGAGATCTGTAAGATAGTTGAATCTGTCAAAGTGGAGTGCTGTCCACTTCAAATTGGAGTGTTGCTTATATTTTGCAATGTTTCGGTTACTCATGGGGTTGTTGATAGTAACTGTTTATTTATGTACTTATTGCTTATTTCATCATTATGTATTTATTTATTTATTTATTTTAATATATATTTTGTATGATTTGCTTATTTGTTTATTTGCTTAGTTTTAAGTATTTTTTATTGCTGTCAACTAATTAATCGTGATTAATCGCATCCAAAATAAAAGTTTTTGTTTACATAATATATGTGTGTATTGTGGATATTTATTAGGTATATATAAATACACACATACATGTATACATTTAAGAAAAATATGTTATATTTGTATTATAAATATATGTATATATGATATAAATTATATAAATTAATACATGTAAATATGTTCAAAATATATACTGTATGAATGTGTGTTTATACATTATAAATATACACAGTACACGCATATATTATATAAACAAAAACTTGTATTTTGGATGTGATTAATCACAATTAATCGTTTGACAGCATTTTTTTTTGCTTATGTATTATTTTAGTCACTTGCCTTTTGTATTCATTTGTTTGTTTTTTATTTAGTTATAATAATAATAATAATAATAACCTTCAAGCAACAACTGAAAACTCATCTCTTTCGACACTACTTGACTTCATCCTAAATACAAAAATAAATAATAAAATTGTCTTTCTCTTCATTTATTCCTTCTCTTGCTAGCTTGTATTTATTTGAACAATGCCTGAGACTTGGTATTACGAGCCCTTCCTCTGTCTGTTTGCCTCTTTATGATGAATCGCTTCATGTATTTCCCAATTGTAAGTTTGGATAAAAGCGTCTGCAAAATGACTGAATTTTAATTTAAATGTAATATTATAGGTAATTTCCATCATTTAAGTAGGTCCAACTATTGGTACAAACAAAAATAGTTATTGCATTTAATACATTTGTGATTAAATATAATAATAGTATTTAATCAACAAAATGTTTTAAATACTAGTTAGCAAAGTATTTAGTTATTAGAATAATTGTGTTCTAGGGTATTGAAGGAGCTACTATGGATATACACTGGATGCACACTGGATGCAAAAGGTTCTCATGGTTGCTCTGGGTTGATGAAATGCTCTAGTTGTCTTCTAGGGCCTAAAAGAGCTCACCACGAGGTCTCTGTAAAATATTTTTGATCTGTAGATTTGGCTCAGGTTCCTCGATCAGTGTAAATTTATTTTAATGTACATCACGTGAATCATGCAACGTATAAATGGTACAGTTTTAGGTATAACCCATGTATTAAGGATTGCGTTTGTTTAAATCTGAGCAACAGTAATAGTGATGTTATTGAAAATGCTGCAGAAAAGTAATCATACCCATTCGGATCACGAATAAGGGTTAATTGCAATTTTCTGCTTTAGGGATGAAAAGTTTGATAAGTTTGTTTTCATCATGGTCCATACAATTTTGAGAGCACCTAAAAACATTTTTTATGTTTCTCAGTAGCCAGTTATTAAGTGTTGCAACATCATATATGGCTACAATTATGCTACGGATATTAATATTTCTTTCTAGACATTTACTCTCAAGCAAACCTCGATTTTAGAGCCTTTCGAGCTGCTGTTTCTGAATTATGCATGCAGGTTTGACTATGCTGTGCCAGGAGGTCAACAAGAGTAATACAGAGAAGAAAGACATCAATAAAACACAAATATCATGTTCTGATATGAAAGCAGGAAAACAACGAAAAAGTGTTTGTATTTCAGCACTGAGATCAAATGCCTCTAGCGATGACACACACACGGGCCAATTTATAACCTTTAGCCCTTCCCAGCACCATTGTTGCACTGACGCACATGCAATCATACTTCAAAAAGCTTCTACTGTTCAAGAATTCATCAAACTGAGCTTGTCTGTTTTACATTCTCCATATGCAACCTGCAGTTCTGCAATGACCATTAGATCAAATGTAATATCACAGTGGGGAAATGGGTGTGAATATGGAGGGGAATAATCCAATTATGGAAATGCTAAAGCACATTTTGGCTCCGTAAGTAGAAAGAGAAAAAAATGCAGAACTAGGCAGTGTGGGTGCTGGGCTTCTGTAATTTCATTTCTAAATGAATGACTGTGCTTGCTCTTTCCACATGGCTCATCAGCCTCTGCACCTTAGATGGGTTTTGGAAGCATATGCCCCATAAGTGGAGATGAGCCAGCCGGAGAGCGGAAGGGATGGGAGGGATGTTGGCATTGATTTTTGTGTGATTTTGATGGGGCCCAGAAACAGGGCATTACCCTCCCCAATGGGGCGACTGATATTTTGCCTTGGAACATTGAAGCAGCTATTGCCAGGCACTGATGACCCAACAATTAGTAGAAATCTGTGGATTTTTCAGAAGTAAACAAGAGTAAATTGATACTGTTATGCTATATTTGTATATGATATTGCTGCTTATATGTATAGTTTTACATTTAGTGTAATTTTGCAGTTGACCTGCAGGTCTAAGTTTTAAGCTTATCTGATCATTTCTAACATCTGCTCAGTCGATAAATTGGTCTATCACTAATCATGACTTTCCATCTGCATGATAATAGACAAGAGATAATGTAGAGCAACCTATAGTGCACATATACAATGGCACTCCCATATCAGATTTGGATCTATCTATCTATCATAAAACCACAGCCAGCAAGTGTCCTTTCTTTGGCAACACCTTAGTGTGAAGTCATCTGTGAGAAGAGTGCAAATTTATGAGCAAACTCAAGGCTGAGGCTGGCCACAGCTGCCTTCACCTTTGGAACGCTACTGCTGCAGGCTTGAAGATGTAGGGCAGTGGCGGAGTCTTTTTCATTTCTTTCCTGGTCTGCTTTCACCTTCAGGAGCTGATCTATCACATGCATGCAGGCGGCAGTAATGTATGTCATTACTCTGTGTGTAGTTTTATTGAACTTTCGGCTTCCTAAGAAGGATGATCCCTGGGGCTTTTGAGAAAGGAATACATGCATTTTAAAACCCAGCTAGAAACCAAGCACCATCCTGCACCTACTTGAATGATTAGCGGAAGGGTATTATCAGGTCGGGGAGATTAGAAGCCACATCAAAGAGGTAAGCGAAGTCCCTCTCAAACATTTCACATATAATTCACCCTGTGGTGGACCGAGAATGCAGTAGAGTCCCGTTTTTATCCAACTTACTCCATTTGTCCACCATTATGGTGCTGGTGCCAAAAGTTACATGTTTTTCCACCTGTAGTTCTGGGCCAGAAAGATTTATTCCTCTCTGTCCCCTGCTGGTCTTAAACGAGGAACTGCAAATTAGTGTTATAGGGAGATGTCTTATCTTAATTTTATAGTATTAATTATTTGTTTTCTTTTTCTTGTTATACATGACATGAACTTGATTATACTTATACAAATTCCAAAAAAAGTTTAAAATGTCTGAGTCCATCTCTAGTTAGAGTACAAATGTACCCAAATGCGTAGCAAGTCCGAGTTCACCCCTAATTGGGGTCACTTGGGGTACTTGATTCTGAGACCAGCATCAAGTACCCTGACTCTACAGTAAACATTCCAGAATTGAGGGAAGGGTAAAGTCCTCACAAAGTTAAGACAAGTTTGACAAGACTGATGGAAAGCTCTGTTCCCCCATAGTCTATACCTGAAACTCCTGTTAATTTTGTTAGAGCAGAGAATGGTCCCCCAGTTTTCCACTTGCTATGATACAAAAACAATAATATTTTCTTTGAAAAATGTGTATTAGCAAGTCTGTAAAGTTCACATAAGGTGTTTTGTAATAAAAATGTTTCACTGATTTGTTAAGCAAGGTGTGTTTAGGAAACAAGTAGGTTGTGGATGTTAACACTGTTGAGACCTTAAGCAAGTGTTTTAGGGGCAATCAGCACTGTACCACCAATTCACAGTGGAACAACAGGCCCATTTAACGAAATGCAGAGACAATTCTAGTGTTTCAACTCCACTCCATTGGTTTTGCCCTCTTTGTGTTTTTTCCTCATCAATGCACATTTGATCAAGTTGCGTTTGCCCCTGCGAGTCGATTAATCTTTGCCACCTTTCAGAGTCTTCGTCTGCTGCCCACTACTGTCTGGGAATCCCTCTGCGGCAGTGTGTTCTGACAGGAACATAAGTCACAGGCTGCATTAAAAACACATTAAACCAGCGGATGGAATTAGGGAGGCCTCTCTCCTTATCTGACAGCAAACCACAGCGCACACCCCCTACAGAAGCACCTCGCGTCCAACCCCCACTTCATGCATCACCATCTGCCTCTGACAATCGCATGACTTATGCATCCATCCGATACACTCCCCTGCACATAATTAATTTATGATATCTCAAAATAATCCGATTGACGTTCTCACATCCCCCATTTCTCCTTTGCCCGCAGTGTCACTTTACCCCAGTAAAGAGTGTGAGAAGTTTTACTTGCAGTAATTTAATTTGCCATGACTCGTAATGCTGCCATGCCCAGACGACTGCACAGAGAGGAATCAGTCAGAACAGTCCATTAGTGAAGCAAACTGTGGCTCTCTTGATTGATAGTCAGAAATGAGACCGCAATTGCAATATTTTATGATTGAAGAAGGGTCGCGTGTAGGCCAGACAGATAGATAATGAAGCACTACCCCACTCATGCCCCTGCCTCCTCCATATTTACACTGCAGCTCGGCGGTAATAATCTTCGCTGTTGCATTTATTTTGACTCTGGGAGTGGGGGTTTTGTGCACTTCATAAACACACATTTAAATAAAGAATTATCATGCTAGCTCAGAAGCAGTGCAAATGATGCATAGTCACAATCAGTTGCTTTGAAACATCTAGATTTTTTTACGCTGCCTAGTCAAAACATTTTCCGCATGAATGTTGTAATTCATTGGGATTTATGCACAATTCTGTTGTCAGTGTCAGCAACAGGGAAGCCAATTAAATTTAAGACCAATTGGTTAAATGACAAAAAAGTTAGGAAGTTCCATTGCTGTATCATTAGACATACTCTTTAACTGCAGTTTTACCTGTCGCTAACTCACAAATCCCTTAAGTATTACTTTCTGGGTTATTAATCACAGAGGTTCTTATTTGAGTCATCATCTCTCAGAGAAATTACATATAACCCAAATTAGGCCCATTGATTGTCTGTCAGCGAGGCTTAAGTCATGTCAAAAATGTTAAAGCCACTGATAATATCTTAAGGGTAAAGCAGTATCTAGATCAATGACTGAATTAACTATCTTGTTCTTTCTGGAAAACTTCAGCCTTTAAATTTGTACACCTACAAGGGATTGTTCTATTTGTTCTACTTCACTATTACTAAATCATAGTCTGAATTTAACAGCATTATCTTTGTGTTTGATTAGTAAATCAGCATTACAATTTGATATGCACCATACAGTTATCAGCATATATTAAAGGTTATTTTTAATTTACTGGTATTAGTCTATATTGAGTATATTAAACAAGTGATTAATAATAATAATCATAAAATAGTGATTTTCTTTATTTATATATTGTGTATTGCTTATTTTCTCACCAGAATTAACATTCTGTATGGGATACATGTGTATATAGATTGCAGCAGAGTGCAATACATCAAATCATGAACAAGATGAATGATTATCAATGCACGAATAAAGAATGCTGACAGGTTCTTGCATGGCTTTCCACAAATCTTTTTTTATTATATTGCTTCATGTGGACGAAGAAAAATCCTATAGAACAGTAAAATCACTCACAGCAGCATTAACTTCTCCATCTTGCCCACACTCGACCACAGCATCTCACAGGAGACTGAGTCACCAACTAACATTGAAAATAAATGACTTCGGGACACTATGTCCCTGCTGATTGCTGTCAGAGTGAAGACTCCTTATAAGACTGAAAAACCTTGCATTAGACAACTGAATTGACATGACATTTTAACACCTGTAGTACATTAGGTTCTGTTATTTAGAGAATCGTCTACTGATTAGAAATTTGGGTATCACTTTATTTTAAGGTGTCCTTGTTAAACATGTTACATACTTACTATTATAACCATATGGTAAGTAAATTTAGTACATTTAGTTAATTCATATTATTTAGTATTTAAATGTATAATTACACTGTAACAAGGACACCTTAAAATAAAGTGTTACCCAAATGTGTTATTTGGATAAGAAATATTTAGATAAAAAAATAAGAGCTTATGGGTTTGGCGCAACATGAAAGAATACTTCATTTTTTGATGACCTATTCATTTAAGGTTTGCAAATGTTGTGCATGATCAGCTACCTGCCCTGGTATACTTGCTATTTAAAGTGACTTGTACGCTTATTGTAAGTCACTTTGGTAGGAAGATGTATCGTCGCCTTGGAATTATAAGGTTCTATCTGCATTCTGATATTGAGCTTCAGAGTTTTTTGATTCCATATAGCAAAAATTATATGGGGAACAAGTCTATTTCCTACATGAAAATGACAGAGACCCTAAATGTATTCTAAATGTACAATGTAAAATATCAAAATCCTCTCAAATTTTTAAATGGGGATTTTTGGCACAGGTCGAATGCAGATAGAACCTTTTAATTCTAAAAAGTAATTTTCTGCTTAGAATTCGAAGGTTCTATCTTGCAAAACATTAAATCAGTATGTCCGAGATAACATGCTGACATTTATTGTTGTAATTAAGACCCCATCATTTAAATTGTTGACTATTTGATATTTAAGGCTTAATGTTGTAAAATGTAAGACATTTTAAGATTTTAAACTGCATGAATATGTTGCCAATCATTACAAATTCTGGTCTTTAGCGACCCAGACTTATATCCAGCACGGATGGATCTCTAATTGCTGCAATAGCAAAGTTTCCTGATATTTTAAGAACATAAAATTAAAAAAAGAATAAAGTAAGCATACTTCCTTACCTTTTGAAACTTAGAAGGATTCGATTTGAGCAGATTGTTTTACCATCACTGCCATCATCAGAGCACATTTCCCCAGTATACATTCAGCATCTGGCTCATATTCACGAACTCAATATATTCTCAAAACTATCGTTTTCAGCATAATCAAAAACAACATTTTGATCGCTATTCACCACATCCACCATCAAATGACAGTGACACTCATTATGTACAGTAATTTCTCTGCAGTAAAGCCATTCAAGCCAGTTAAATTTTTGTAGATGATTATTTGTTTTATGCATGCGCAAATTATAAGTGAAAAATCACGTCACCATTATGTTTTAAACAGTGCCACTTTGTGGAATAAAGGTTAATTACACTTATTGATTACGCAGATTCGTAATTATTGTTGTTTAATCTTTCCTGCTGTTACGGAGCAGTCCGGCGACATGAATGTCAGATAATGTCAGATAGAATCTTTTAATTCCAAGGTGACGGTATGTTGAGAATATAAAGCAAATATTTGATATGCAAGTTGCACAGAATCTCTGCATATGTCAGAGAGGAATATATTGCAGCCAACCCAAGGTCAGTTTAAGCTGATGGCCTGTAGCGGGACATTGCAAACACCAGGGAGCTGATTTGGCGGCTGATTTATCCTGCTGCCCTGTGTGTTTTTTTTATTTATTATTATTGATTTTGCCTTTCCAATGTGCCAAAGTGATAATTTCCGATTGTGGCATTCCCTAATAAATCAATAATAAATCATAAATCTGTTAGTCTTCACTGGCAGCGCCACGCTTCATGTCTGTTCCTTGCCTCCGTCAAACAGTTTCGAACAGAGTCAATGCACGGGACTCAAAGAAGGAGAGGAAACAGCCAGAAGAAACAGTTAAATGTAGCGAAATTACTAGCCTGTTCAGGGTTTCAAGTGCAGGTCAGTTTCATCTGTAATACGTTACTGTAGTTTTGTCTTTATTAACCTAGTTGAGTATTAAACTGCTATAACCTGTTAGACTGTCAGTAGCACCCATTATTATCATCAGTCAGAATACTGTCATCATCATTATCGATTGGAAAGTTACATTAACACATTTAGCAGGCAGATATTAACATGGATTTACTGTTTAGAAAGGTAGGGAGCTTGAACAAACAGCAACACAAAATATCAGTCAGCCCAAAAATACAATAGTGTGTTCAGTATTTGTATTTTCAATGTACTCATTTTGGCATTTAGGCACTTTAGAATATTTTTTTAAATACATTTGTATGAATTATTACGGTTTGTTAAATATGGTATTTAAGTCATTTTAAGAGAAATAACAACATTATGTGCAACCAAATTGCAATGGGGTGGTTGTTTTTCAACAAGTTGGACACAGTTCTGTTAATAACAGTAGACCTGCTGCTGATGAAGTGACAGGTACAAGAAAAAGGGGAGTGACAGAGATATTGGAGAAAATAAAGAAAAGGAAAGAGGAAGTGAAGGTGCAGTTCAAAAGAGAACCTTTAATTATTTCCCACGGCCCCCGACTAAAGACTTTTCATGTTATGGTCAATCATACAAATAAGCTAATAGGGTTATCCATGTTTCAGAATTTGTTGTGGGTGTATTGGATGGCCTGAATGAGTGTGAGATTTCCCGGCCTGAAATTTTGTCCCAGTCCACCCCTGGCGAACACATGGGTAAAATTAAATCTTTGCAGACATCAATGTACAATGGTGGAGTAAGCATTTTCATAGACTCTGAAAATTTGTCACTAACTAAATTATACACTCAATCATGAGCAATTTCCCCAGGAAATGTTACGTTTTGAAGCAAGCACACCCAAAAACAGACTGAACTGATGTAAGAGTTGCTAGTATATTTAAAGCTTATAATAAATAAAGACGACGTAGTTGCAAAATAAACTCTAAATGAATATATTTTACCTTAATGACCAGATTATTTAAAGTTTTCTAGCTTATTACATGATGGTCCAGTGTACAGGTTAGTGCGCCTTGTTTCTAGCTATACTAGTTTAACTAGTTTCTAGTTAAAGCATAAATATCATTTTCTGCTTCATTATCTTAATTTATGTCTTTCATTTGGTTCATATTATGTAGTAAAGCTACCAGAACAAAAAATAAAAAATAAATACAAATTTGATTTACATTTGTACAGGCTGATCTTAGGCACGCATGATATGAACAAGGTAAACTGATGTACTTAATGTAATCATTTTCTTGGGAAGCTTGTTTCCCAGGTGTCTGTAATCCTTAGAGTCATTTATTATACTTGATAATTTAATTTCTACCTGCAGGTGGTATATCAGGCACTGGTTTCTGCTTTTTTTTACTGGAAAATGTACCTATAATATTTTAGTATTTATATAAGAACAGTTAATAAATAGAAAAAATGTACTATGATAAAAAAGAAGAAAAAGAAGTAAATTGAGCTGTGAGTCATATTTGGCTTTGAAAGCCAATCTTATTAATTTAGCAGGTAATGGCTGTGCAAAAACTGCATTTTCAGGACAGCTGTAATTGCTGAAATGTAAGGGGTTTTGTTCAAAATCATTCCTCTAAATCATACTGAAACTAAATAGTTGAGAAGGTTGTTGCATAAGTATCTGGTATCATTCACAACACTGACAGAGATTTAAAATAGTTGTTAGAAATTAAATTAGTTAAAGCTAGTTTTTATAGTTTTTGCACTTTTTACTAGAATACATTGTGGTCACATTCTGTAGATGGAAAGCAAAGCAAGAGGTACATGGAACATAAAAACCTGGCATCCAGCACAATAAGTGTCAGCATAACATCTGTGACCACTGGGATGAAGAGGAGCAAGTGAATCAAACAAAAACTAACTGAGTGCGTGAGAGTATTTCCCTGACCAGATTTTATTGTGAAGAACTCTTGTTTTCTGTGAGACAAACTTTATCATATTTAAGGAAACAACAAAAACAGGCCTACATTTGGAGAATCCTTTGCATATCCTCAAATATTTCAAGCATTGCCGATGCAGTACATTTTAAATCTGACAGTTTGTTCTTCTGTTTGTTAAAGAATTTCTGGGACCTAGAGGTTTTTTCTGAAGAGCAGTGGGTAGTTTAACTGTCCCTCCATAGACAGCAATGTAACTATCATATTCAAGGCCCAGAAAGGTAGTAAGGACATTGATAAAATAATCCCCTGACTATGAGAATACTTTTTGTGCATAAAGAAAACAACAAAAAATCATGATTTTTCAATGGTTTGTTCTCTTCCGTATCAGACTTCGACACACATTCATGAGAGCATCATGGTGCAAAGGGCGGCACATTTGGGTTCTACGTCAGGGGTCATTTTGATCAGTCTTGTGGACTATATGTAAACATATTTTATGTAAATTACAGTGTGTCTTTCAGGGCAGTACTAAATAATAATAATACAAAAATAGCATGCATTTTGTATGATCCCTCTCATTTTGTTAAAATAATTAACATTTTGCAGATTATGCAAGGTGTATGTAAACTTTTGACCACAACTGTACTAATAGTGATTTTTTTATATAACTATACCTTCCCGAAGGATCGTTTATGCTGAAAAGATTCTTTGTGTTGGGATTAGAGTTATTTTTCCCCGTCCTGTTTTGTAACCTTGTAGGTCTAGCTGCCAACCCAGATTACTCCAATTGTTTGACATGCTCATTTCCCAAAATGGCTTAATTGTTCAAAGAGAAGAAGAAAGTCAACAGTTACAGTGTGTTGTTTGTAGACCATTTGGGATGATCACATCCTGAACAAATGGTGACCAATTGTAGAATGGGAGCAGGTGACACAGAGAACCATCTCAGAAAAAGGGGTGTCAGAACTTAATTAACATACAGACCACAGCTGTTGCAACAGGAGCAACTTAAATTACATTAAGGGTAGTACACTGCAAGTGTATAAAAGGTTTGAGTTTAGGATGCCCGGGGTTCATTCCGACTCTGTTGAACTACTACATGTACTGTGTCACTGCCATGCTGCAATAGACATCTTCATAAAGATCTTCCAATTCCTCATCACTTTTTCTTACAATCTGTAACTGTCAAAACTGATTTTCAAAGCCACCTCATTGGTTTTCTGTTCCTCAACCATCCAGTCAGACACATTCACAATATGTACGTAATACTTAAGTACCCCCGCCCAATTCCTGTACTGTCTCATTAGGTCAGGTTGGTATATTTATAAATAACATTTCTCTCACCTCGTCTGCCATATTATTTGGCCTTTACAATGTTGAGAGTGTAGTTATGACCTTTAGCGCGGTCTATTCAGACTTCTCAGTAGGTTTTGGAACAGAGAACAGTCCTGCATTACAATTGGCAGGGTGAATAAGCAAAAGGTTTTTTTTTTTTTTTTTTTGTGGAATTAAGACCAAAGATAATCACTCAGCCCAGCCTTCAGCTTTGCTGTGCTCCAAAACAGGAAACCGAGTTGCCTTGAAGTAGCCATTTTGAGATACACTTTTTGGGGCTGGTTCTTTTGATGAGAAAAGAGGGACTCAGCAATATCCATCTCAAAGGGAAGAAAGCTAAGCATGCAGCCTAACTTTTTTGCAAAGCATTATATTTAAGTTTTTTTTTTAACATAATACTCACAATTTAAGATTGACTGTGTTATTGTTCGCAATGGATTTAAATACATTATGCTGGGTTCAAACTCAGCAGGATTTCAAAAAAAACAATATGTATCAGCTGAAACCATGGCAGTAATGTAAGTGCTGTTCACAATTACAGCTGGAGTCCAGCAGAGGGAGAAAGCGCGTGAATGACGTTAATACGAGTTTCTTCCTCATCGTTTTTGCCTATTAAGATTCTAGAGGTATTTTGAAGTCTGCCAGTAATGTGAAACAATGCATCAGTAGTCAAGGACATACGACTTGAATGGGCGCCATTCAAAAGAGCTCTCCCGCATTTTATCGTGGTGATTAGGAGATACAATAGCCAAATTCAATTTGAGTTTCTTCTCCACGCTATGTGACATTCTCTAGGAGATAAAAATGACGGGGCTGTGTGGCACTTTGTATATTCCCTGGATTCGCTAATTGCAACCACCGTCTCTGCTTGGAGACGGCCGAGCAATTAAAAGTTTATCGCTGAGTAATCGTTTTGCAGGCCACAACTTTAATAACATTGGATGTTAAAAGCCAGTCCTACAGTGTAAAATCACTCAAAGCAGACCCTCATGCTAATTACCTCTGCCTCAGAAATAATTTGCATTGAAAAACATGTCACGACTACGTGAATTACGTGCAATGCAACATGTACATTTCCCTCCCAAGTCTATTTAATTACATTTTATGACATCTAATAAGATTTTTACTTAGTTTGAGGATAGTAACAAAATGTTGCATTTTTGAGTTAACATTGAGTTTTTCCTCAGTTCTTTTGGAATTTTTTTTTAAGTCAGCTGCTCTACGTTTGTTATCAGAAATAAATCAGGTGGCCATTTACTTTGAATTAATTACGCTGTTGAAGGCATTTATTTATATGTATTGTTTACTTAATGCAATTTGTGCATGTAACATCTGAATTAGCAAATGGTGCAGTTTTCTCTTTAAATTGAGTAACTACTTAGCAACTTCCCTTAACTTATTGTTAGGACATAAACAGGGTTGGAGTTGATTCCCAAGTATTGATGCTTCGATGCAAAGATGTTAGGAATCAAATCCACTCAGAATAATCAACTCGTAGAAGAAATTCCTAGTAGAAGGAATTTGATTCATGCCATTGACCAAAAATACTTCCTTCATAGATTTGTTTATTGATTGTTACTGTGACTCTTTCTATAGGTGACGAAGTAACCCTTTCATTGTTTCACTCAGCAGATTTGTTGTAACGCTTTTGAAAGTACTTAATTTTCACATTTATAAATTAGCATATCATGTTTTTTTTTACAAATATTCGAACAATAAATCATAGTATATTTATAAATTCACATTAACCTAGATTAGATGATGCCTAAAGCATTAACTAATGTTAACAAATTGAATGTTATTGTACTGCAATACTGATTCATTCAGAAACACAGTTGATCATGACTAAAACACCGTAACAGCACTAATTAAAAATTGTATTTTAAAATATAAAGCCGCTAAACAATATCATGACATTCTTACTCCATAAATAATAACAGCATAGATGATTCCAAACATCTGGAATCTAACAGCTTTAGACATTTGTCAATTACATAGTTGTATTGCGATTAATGTAAATTTGAAATGATAATGTATACATCAGTGAGTTTTAAAGATTAATCATATGGCTGGTGCGTTTTAACCAGCCTACGGCATTTAATTCAGATAAAACTACTTCTCAACGCAGAATACCAAACACTCGAGTCAATAATGGACAAGGTTTCTTTTTTTCACGTCAGTGTCAGAGTGGGAGAGTGATAATAACTATGAAATGGGAGCTGGGATGAAAGTACTCCTAACGAGGGAGTGCGGATTGGACTCTGGGTTCTGACTTCAAACAGCGGCAGATTGATTTTCCTGCAAGCATGCTCAATTACAGTAGGCCTGCTTTCATTGGTCTCGACATAGGTACCATGGAAATGAACAAAGAATTGGACATGAGAGGATTCCCACTAGCTCTGTCTTTATTGTACTAAAACTGTAATTATCCCATGAAACCTCCTGACAAGTTTGATGGGATAGAAATGAAACTACTGGCCAACAATGATCTTAGGAGTTTATATAACATTGAAGAATATATACAGTATATATAAATATATATACACACAGATTCTCAAACATGATGATTGGTGATTATCAACAAATGTTAATGCAGTAAAAATATATGAACACTGATCCATATGACAGCTAATGACATTGACAATAACAGCGGAAGCAAAATATTGTCAAGCTGCAAAGCATGCTGGGAACATTTTTTTTATGATAACTCACCTTGGAAAGTCGGGAGATCATTTAGACACATTGGGCCTCATTCATGAAACATTCGTAAATATAGGAGTAATCTGTCTGTCCTCCTATTCTGAGTAATTTCTCCAAATCAAGCACATAAAACAGGGCTCGGAGAACCGGGAGATCCCGGTGGGCCGTCTGCCCAAAACTCTCCTTTTTTTTTTTTTTTTTTTTTTTTGCATCATATAATACGATTGAGTTTAAGTTACACAAATGCTTCATAAACATTAAAAATGTGACGTTTTTGTTGTCAAGCGCGCGCGCGCTTTCTCTTCTCTACACGGTAGTTAAACAAACCGAAACCAATGTGTATGTTAATGAATTTCACTCATTTAAAAAAAGAAAGGCATAAATAGGGCAAAAAAAAAAATTCAAAAGACAAACGAGCACAGCGTTGTGCACGCTCATTCACAATCAGCATAATCCCTGCATTTGCGCTGCTATGACTGAGCCACAGGAACATACAGAATATTAATGACTGCGCCACTTTTGTATGTATAATGTTACGTGTCCAAAATTTTCATATAGTTTTATTTTATGAACATAGTGGAATATATTTCTTACTGCTAACATTATTTTAGGACAAACCATCCTTTCGCAGGTTTGTTATTGATATTTATGGACTCCAGTATATTCCTATTAAAAATAGCATAAATGGGAGGGGTTGGATGGGATAGGTGGTGGGCAAACTCCGGGCTGAAAGACTCCGGGCCCTGCTCAATAAACTTCATAAGCACCACTCCAGCCATATGCCTAAAAATATTGTCCACCAAAGCATTTTTTTAGTCATCCCCAGTGTGGTCCTCCTCGTCTCAGTCCTCTTCGAGCTGAAAAATGTCAGGCGCTCTTCTTAAAACATACCCATTACTCACCTGACCAACTGGTGTTACCCTATTAATATCTCCCTTTTGCGCTTGAAAACGATTTGCACATAAAACAGTGAAAACTCTCTCTCCTTTGAACAGAGTTTTTCATGTGTAATGTTAATTAATTTCACTCATTCATAAATAGCTAAAACGCTTTAGTTGCTATGATGCGGACTCCTTTCGCATGTTTGTCTCCATCGACTAATAGCCAAATCCTAAAAATAATTGCAGTAATGTATTTCTAGTGGTGGCGCTTGATCTCATAAAACGTTTGAAGAATATCGACGGAGCAGTACTGAATATAAAAATGCAGTATCCAGCACTATTAACGTATCTATTGTGGTTTTGTTGTTGTACAAATAGGATGATTGGTTGGTGTAGTAGGCTATTTGTTCTGCCCCTCCTCCATTGATTGGACAGCTGGGTAAAAACAAAGACTATAGAATACCCAAGACGTGTCACTCATATAGTTTTGAATGGGGAAAAATGCAATGCGATTCTCAATATGGTCGCTCAATCGCAGGAAACCCCGCCTTCTTAATGAAAGAGCCTATCGCTAATCGGTAAAGTCAGGGCGTCACAGCAGATGTGCCAGGTTGCTATAGAAATTCCTGGTTGCTATAGCAACAGTCAGCATTCAGAGAAGTGCACTTATGGTGTCCCTGTTTTATTTGAAGCAGCGTTACGCAGGCTTATCGGTGTAACGTGACATCAAAGTACCGTGAGAATTATATAGAGAGCAGATGGCTCCTAATGCTTTCAAATCGCTCTTACGGTACTTTGATGTCAAACACCGATTGATAAAGATATTTAGCCATATATATCATGGTGTCTGCGATGCCTCTGCGATTCGCTCAGATTTTGTCTTTGATAATTCACACTGCATGATTGTCACTTGCATGAACGAGCAACTGTTTTCTATTTTAATAGTTCTTTTAAAACTACTTTAACTATGCAGACCCGGATACGAGTCTAAAAAAAGATATATATAATTAGCTTTATTGACTTAATTTACGTAGCCTTCCTTATATGCAAAAACACTATGCATACAGACATTCATGTGTGTTCCTATATTTGAAATGGAAAAAAATCTCATTCCTTATATGAAAGCTTAAAGCTTAGAGCCTCTTCTTTGCAATGAATTGTATATGTTCCACACACAAATTTTCGCCAAACGATTGCAAAGAATTTTTCCTAAGAATGTGTATTTTTTATATTTTTCACAATACAGTCAAGTCATACATCACAAGAAAGCTCTTATTCTCAGGAATCTATATAGATTATTTCATTGTGTGACAATCACAGATCGAATTATATTCAATAGAATATTTTTAATCACCTTTTCATAAACTTTGTTTTTGTCATTTTCATTATCTTACCACTGCTTCAGTCCGCCGCAAACAGCCACAAACTCTATATTATCTTTTAGATAAGGATCTCTTCTTTCAAGGAGACCATTTTCACGTTTCTGCGTGCTCCAAAAACTGAGATATCGTCGCGCGCTTGCCAAAACACGGCTCTTCAAATAATATGCGCTCGGTTGAAAGCGCCTTTCAGAGCTGTCTAATAGGTCAGATTAGCTGTCAGTTACTGGCTGCGGCCAGTGAGAGCGTTAAAAATTGACACCTCTGCGTCAGAAGGGGGGCGGGTGCGTGTTGAGAGAGAGCGCTTCTCCGGTAGTGCGGTAAGGCTGTTTCCACTTTTGGGAAATGTAGTTCTTTGATTTTTTTGAAGGCGGAAATGGCGCAGTGGAAGGCTAACACATCGGCGTTGCGGATAAAGCAGTCTTTGGATATAAAAATATAAGTTATAGATGATGAAGAGCGATCAGCTGCACCGTGGAGAGGTGAGGACGTGTGTCTGGTGAGCATTTATGAGTGCTTTGAGTGTGTTTGCTCCGTTTTTTTTTAAATCGTTATAGTTAGAACGTGATAGCACGGCTAACAGTCTGATGGACACTATTGATACAAGAGTGTTTCGGTGAATATACAGTAAATATACATGGATTATTACAGTGCAGTGTGGATGAAGATATATCTGTTTGTTTGACGTTGTGAAGGGCGGAGAGCCGTGACAGACAGCTTTAGCAACACGGAGGAACTGTTAGCTTGTGTCCAGAGGCAACAAGATGATGGAGACCAACAATGCAAGTTACAGGTGAACAGGTGAGCTGATGCTCCAAACAGTATTCCAATACAGAATGCACATAAATGGAATGTTATAAAGCAGGAAGATGTGGATTCTATTTTAGATTGTGATAGAGTAGATATATTTTATAATTTATACAGTCTTGTAGAATCTTCTGAAAGAATAAATCTGATAATATAAAACACAAAATGTGAAATTTTCTCCAATTCGCTTATGCAATTTTGTACATTACTACTTAGAAAAAATTTTTTTTGTTTATATATAATTCCATCAGTAATCAAGAAAAGTGCTTATAGCACATAGTAAAATAGGATTCTGGGTGTAATGTGTTTTATATAGCCTGTTTTTGCAAAGGAAACTCAAAATGACACTTCTAGATGCAAAATATGACAATTTCACTCGCTTCATTTATGATGCAGTAACTCCTGTTTGGAAGCTGTTATTTGACAAATTATTTTGTTCTGGTCCATTTTGGCATCTAGTGGCATCAAACAAAGTAATTTGCAAAGAGCAGGCCTGAATAGATCCTGAATTACAGATAAAAAAAAAATGGTTGTTTAAAAAAAATAAAAAAGTGCCTATGTTTTTTTTAGTGTTTATTGTAATATTTGAAAAATATGTAATGCTATTTATAAATAATTACACTCATATGATACAGTTCAAAGGGTTTCCTTTACAATATTTTTTTTGTATGTGTGTAGGGTAAACATTTGATTTTGAATGCAAAGCTGAATTTTCAGCATCACTACTCATAAATGTACGGTATCTCACTTGATCCTTCAGAAATAATTCTGATTTTCTTCTCAGGAAACATTTATTGTTGTTATCGATGTTAAAAACAACTGGGTTTTTTTTTTGGGGTCGAAACAATGATGGAAACAACACCGCTGGCAACCGCAAAGCTCTGCAAAGGGTCGTGCAAAATGCCCGCCACATTGTTGGAGGTGAGTTTCCCTCCCTCCAGGACATCTACACCAGGCGGTGTATAAGGAAAGCCCGGAGGATCATCAAGGACTCCAACCACCCGTCCCACAGTCTGCTCTCTCTGCTGCCCTCAGGAAGATGTCTCTGCAGCATCCGATCCCGCACTAGTCAACTGAGGGATAGCTTTTTCCCTCAGGCTATCAGGCTAATGAACAGCAAAAACTAATACACCCCACAGCACACACCCACTTTACAATATGCCATGCACTGCACTTTAACTTGAACTCTAACACGGTTCAACTGGACTACACGCACACACTGCACTAATACAACAACCTATCTGCTACCACTGGATACCATCCAATGCACATACATGATATTGTGTATCCGGCCTATGTATAATCTGTTGCATCTTTTTTCGCATACTATTGTGTGTGTATATATGTGTACATAATGTAGAATGTGTAGAATGTGTATTGATAACTGTAAGTATGTTTAATAGTACACTGTGTGTACTGACTATATGTATGTGTATTCTGCACATTGTCTTCTGTATAAGTCTGTAAGTATGTACTGTTTATATGTAAATTGTTTCTGCACTGTCTGGAGCACGCTCTCAAGAATTTCACTCACCAAGGCACATGTGCTGTGGTGATGTGACAATAAAAAAGTGATTTGTGTGATGTGATGCATGTTTTTTTTATGAATAGTAAGTAAGAACAGCATTTATTTGAAAGTGAAAGTAAAAGGGACTGTGATAAAGTGAAAGTATTTAAAATATATTTTGTTAGCGTTATAAATACTGTCACTTTTGATTAATTTAACTCATCCTAGCTGAATAAAATAATGTTTTTAATTGTATTCAAAGCTATCAGTTTTAAACACAAGGTATGAGTTTCCTCAGATACACATAAATCTTAAATCCTTTAAAAAAAATTGAAGCAGGATTGACTGAAGCAGGGGGATCTCATTGCAGCTTTATCATTAAATGATGGGAGAAACTGTCAGCAAACAACCTTTTTAATTTAAAAAGGCAAATTTATTTAGAAACGAAATCCAGATGGGCCTGATAATAATTTGCAGCCTTTTTTTAAATATAATTATCATCAAAGCTCAACAAGTAAGAGTGTGTGTGCTGCCATGATGGTTCCAACCAGTCTTGAAATATCATCCAATATATATATTAAAAATAATTTGGTAAATGTGCCAAATAATGGCCGGATGGCATCACAGGCCGTGTGCTCAGAGCATGCGCATTCCAACTAGCGGGGGTTTTTACAGACATTTTCAACCTTCCCCTCTCTCTGTCTGTGGTTCCCTCATGCTTCAAAAAATCCACCATTGTGCCCATACCAAAGAAAATAAAATCACGTGCTTGAATGCCTGGAGGCCCGTTGCTCTGACACCCATATTAAGTAAGTGTTTTGAGAAACTCATCAGAGACTACATCTGCTCTGTACTGCCTGCCTCACTGGATCCGCTACAATTTGCATATCGCAGCAACCGTTCCACAGACGATGCTATTGCCTTCACCCTGCACACTGCTCTCTCCCAACTGGAAAATAAGAACACCTATGTGTTGAATGCTGTTCGTGGACTATAGTTCAGCATTTAACACCATAGTGCCTGCCACACTGGTTGCAAAGCTCCAGACTCTGGGACTAAACAGATCTCTGCAGCTGGATCCTGGACTTCCTGACAGGCAGAAGTCAGGTGGTCAGAATGGGCACCAAAAAAATGTAAATGTGATATTATTTTCTCACCCTCATGTCGTTCCAAACCTGTATGCTGTTGTTTTTATTGTGAAAATCTTTATACAGAATTTTTTCATTTTCCATACAACAACGCTTCACTTTTACAGTGTGTTCAAGGTCAGTTTGTGTGCTCTCTCTCTTTTTGGGAATCGAACCCACAACCTCCTTCTTTAAATATCAGTTTCCATTTTGCCTATTTGAAATTGTCACGTTTTGTTTTGATATACACAAGAGCCAGTGATGTCAGCTTTGACTCATTCTTGAATTGGTTCAAAAATTGGCTCGGTGGTTTGCTTATATCAGGGATCCTGATCAAACTCGCTTAACTGTGATTTTCTAGACTCTGATGAGCTAGCTCAGGTATGTTTGATTAGGGTTGGAATTTGAGGAAATCCCTGGTTTGCGTCATCACTTTTCTCTGATATCCCGGTGCAGTATATTCAGATTCAGACTAAGCAATTCATGGACACATAATGAAATGTATTACAATTTTTACATTACATTTTATAAGAGTGTTTACTGTAAAATACTCCTTTGTTTTTAAGTTAGTTGCAGCCCTGATTTAGAACATAAAATAAAAAGAAACAGAATAAAAAAATAGCATTAAAACCGTTTTGTTTTCAGTTTGTTGAAGTCATGATTCAGCTCAAATTTACATATAATAATAATAACTTAAACATAGTTAGAATAACACTAAACGTGTTTGTTTGTTTTAGTTTGTTGAGACCCTGATTCTGCTAAAATATAAAAATATAAAAAAATAAATAAAATCTGAATCTAAACAATTAGCATTTACACTAAACATGTTCCCTTTCAAGGTCCCTTTATTTATATAGTTAAACAATACAAATTGTGCCGCACATTATCAAAATAGGCAAGTGCAATAATGTAAAATGAAGGATTAACACACAAAAGAATTTAGTGATGGAATTGTCAGAGTGTTTAAATAATATTTGGCTTATGATATTGTTGGAAATGAAGATTCGCAAGCCAGAGGCGACAGCGGCAAGGAACCAAATACTCAGAATGGAGAAAAAACCCCACATAGTTCCCCTCTGGCCAAGAGTTTGTGTCCATGGGGACACACAAAAGGGAATACACCCCCACATAAAAATGCGTGCTCAACCACAGCCGTCAAAGTGTAAAACGGATCTGTGGACCTTTATTATTTCTAAGAAGGCGGCGGGAAAAAAGACCTGACGCCCGAGGGCTCAGGCCAATGAGGACTCCCCTAGAATTATCACCCCGCACTTTCACGAAATGGATAGATGCGGCCCTGGCCCCTCTTTGTCTTCAGGGTATTCGCATAATGAACTACATCGCCGATTGGTTGGTTCTTGCTCAGTCGCATCAGTTGGCAGTTCGGCATCGAGATGTCGTTCTTGCCCACATGAAAGAGTTGGGGTTACGGCTAAACGCCAAAAAGAGTGTACTTTCTCCGCTACAGAGGACCACTTTTCTTGGCGTGGCATGGGACTCAACGTCGATGCACCTGTCACCGGCACGTATAGAGTCCATCCTGTCAGCTGTAAAAAATATAAGGCTAGGCCAGTCACTCACTGTAAACAGTTTCAGAGACTGTTAGGTCTTATGGCAACAGCATCCAACGTGACAGCTTTTGGACTGTTGTACATGAGACCCCTGCAGTGGTGGCTCAGGACCAAAGGGTTTTCCCCGAGGGGCAACCCCTTTTCACATAATCAAGGTCATGCCTTGATAATGTGGAAGAAACCTTGGTTCCTGTCCCAGGGTCCCATGTTGGGAGCTTCATGTCATCGCAAGATGCTAACGACAGATGCCTCTCTCATGGGCTGGAGAGCGATCTTAGAGGGACGCTCGAGTCAGGGTCTGTGGAAGGACCATCATCTCTCATGGCACATCAACCATCTGGAGAAGCTGGCTGTATTTCTTGCTTAAAGAAATTTGGGGGGTTTGCGGTCACGTCCACTTGCAAACTGGCGTGCCAAATCCTCCTGTGATCCCAAGGGAAGTTGTTGTCTCTGCGAGCAGCTTACATCCCGGAGGTCCACAATATAGGAGCAGACATCCTGTCGAGACAGGGGCTGAGGCCCGGGGAATTGAGGCTCCAACCCGAGGTGGTGGAGTTGATATGGAGGGAGTTTGGCAAGGCACAAGTGGATCTGTTTGCGTCTTGAGAGACGTCTCACTGTCCTCTCTGGTTCTCCCTCACGCATCCAGCTCCTCTTGGACTGGACGCGATGGTGCAGACGTGGCCGAGGCTTCGTCTGTATGCATTTCCCCCGATCGCTCTGCTACCGGGAGTCCTGGAGAGAGTTCGTCGGGACCGGGTTCTACTACTTTTTATTGCCCGCGGTGGCCGGTCAGAGTATGGTTCCCAGATATAATATCCCTTCTCGACGGGCCTCCTCTGGAGCTCCCCGTCAGGCGGGACCTTCTGTCCCAAGCAGGGGGCTCAAGATTTCACCCCCAACCAGAACTGTGGAAACTGTGGGCTTGGCCTCTGAGGGGGCCCAGCTCATAGACTCAGGTCTCTCAACTGAGGTTGCTGAGACCATTCTCCACTCCACAGCTCCCTCCTTGAGGAAACTTTATGCCTTGAAGTGGAGAGTTTTCACTTCATGATGTAGTGACCATCAGCTGGACCCAGTTAACTGCCCAGTTGGTACAGTGCTGGAGTTCCTGCAAGAGCGGTTCACTGCAGGGCTAGCCCCGTCCACTTTAAAGGTTTATGTGGTGGCCATAAGTGCTTACCACATTCCTTTGGGTGGAATATCATTGGGGAAGACCCTCTGGTATCTCGTTTTCCTCTGTGGTACTTGAGGCTCTGTCCTCCTCCTCTCAGAATGTGAACCAGGAAAGGCACAATTTGCTTTGCCCAGTGCGGGCATTAGATGCTTATATCCACAGAGCTGCCCTGTGGCGTAAAAATGAACAGTTGTTTGTATGTTTTGACCTCCTAACAAGGGGTCCCCTGCATCTAAGCAAAGGATGAGCAAGTGGGTGGTCGAGGCCATCTCACTTGCTTATGAGTCGGCCGGTCAACCTTCTCCTATGGCTGTCCGGTCCCACTCGACCAGGAGTATGGCGGCCTCCAAGGCCCTGATATCAGGAGTTGCTCTCCAAGAGGTTTGTTATGCGGCAGGCTGGTCCTCACCGCACACATCCGTCAGATTTCTTTCTTTGGACCTGGACTATACCCCAGGTTCCCAAGTGCTCTCGTCCTAGTGCTGCTCGTTAGATTCACACAGGACAGGCACTCGTCGCTATGGTGATGTTGTATTGACATTCCCAAAGCGTTAGAAACTCTGACGCAACGGAGTTCCCTTGAAAGGGAACGTTCAGTTACGACTGTAACCTCGGTTCCCTGAAGAGGGAACGAACGTTGTGTCCCCGGCCATATCTCCTTCGTGCCTGTAAGCGACTTGCTCAGACTTTACGCTAGTGACAGCTTCGTTTGGGCAGGCTTTATAGCTTCCTGGTTCATGACGTCACCCACTCTGACCTCCCAATTACACCTTGGATTGATTTCACATGTGCTTCATGACTTATCATTCAAGGCGTTCCCAAAGCGTTAGAAACTCTGACGCAACGTTTGTTCCTTCTTCAGGGAACCGAGGTTACAGTCGTAACCGAACGTTTTCCCAAGTCCGTTGCAGCCATGAGTCAGCTCATAAAAACAACAACAACAACAACAACAAAATAATCTAAATATATTGCCATTTACACTTTGTTTTGTTTTGTTTTGTTTTGAGGTTCTTGATAATTTAGACTGCTTTTGTGAATTAATTGAAAAGATCCAACTCAAAAGAATAGTTCACTCATAAATCCAACATCTCAAGCGTCATTACCATTAAACCTGACATAAACATGACTTTATTTTTTTTGATGGATAAATCTGAGGTAAACCATTAAAGAATCATTACAATCCCTGTGAGATGATGATAATAGACTACAGATCCAAATACAATGAAATGAAGCAAACTGTGATGGTTACAACAACTTTATTTTCTCTTGCTGTGCTACGATAATTGACTTTACTCATTTTAGTGCAAAGAATCACTTGCCATAGATTATCAGACGACTCCATTACAGACTCATCTCGCTGTCCAGTGCAGGAGCTGCTAAAAGCAGGCCGTGAACTCCTGGGAGGTGCCGTCCCCGGGTGCTCTGCGCAGCTCGATGGTGTGTTGTCACTGTGTCAGAAAAATTACAGATGTGTCGGAGATCGGTGACTCACAGTTCAGTGTTACGACAAGTCTTTTACAGGAGTTGACATAGCTTGGATGTTTTAAAATGGAGGAATATAGGACGGAGAGAGAGAGAAAGAGAGAGGTGCTAGAGCTATTTATATGCACCCTGACAAGGTCTGCACTTCTTTCCCTGTCTTTAAAGGTCAGGCTCATTAAAGATGCACTCCATGTATCGGATCTGCAGTGCCAAAGTATTGCAGCCCCTCAAAAGAGCGTTTATTGATATAGTACAGTGTGTGATGGAAGAAATTCTCTGTATTACCGTCCTCGCTCATCCACACCAATGATTTGCACGGTATGAGTTTGACGCCTTGGATTATGTCTGTTTGAAAACATTATTTTACTAATGGAATGAACTAGGGTAATCCTTTTCCACTGATTCACTGTCGTCCCGGCCGATTTTCTACAGCCTATAATCTATTTAACCGGATTTAATGACCCTCAAAATGAGGTTCATTGACCATTTCTTGGGAAATACAGGGAATAGATAGTAGTAATCCTTAATAGTCTTAACAAAATTGATTATGAAAAGTGTAACAAACCAATTTGGTCAGCAACTCTTTCTTTTGGTTCTTTTGAATCTGCAGGCTGCTGAATCTACACATAGCCTCACGTCATAATATTTTATAAAGTATTATGAAATGAATGCTACTCATAGATTTAGTAAGATTGAGTCTCTGGGTTAAATTGTTGCTATATTGCACTCAACAAATATCATATTATCCTAAAACAAATATTTATTTATATATTTATTTGTTTGTTTGTTCATATTATTATATGATTATATCATTATTATATTATATATTATTATTATCATATTGTTGGTTTTGATTGCTTCTATAATGTCCTAATTTGTAAGTCGCTTTGGATAAAATAGTCTGCTAAATGACTACATTTACATTTACATTTATCAGACGCTTTTATCCAAAGCGACTTACAGTGCATTCAGGTTATACATTTTTTGCCAGTACATGTGTTCCCTGGGAATCAAACCCACAACCTTTGCGCTGCTAACGCAATGCTCTAACCACTGAGCCACAGGAACACTAAATAAATAAATACATAAATAAATAAATTAAATAAATAACTAAATAAATACATAAATAAATAAATAATAAAATATTATTAGTAGTTGTAGTAATGGTGGTAGTAGTACTGGAAAACAAGTCAAAATAAACAAATTAATTCATTCTTGTTTATTTATTTAAATAAATGTGAAAAATACTTAACAATACTTTAATTAAAACAATAATACTAATATATATATATATATATATTTGCAAATATAAATACATACACACAGCTAGAATATTACACACGTTTAAAATAGCTAAAATGTCACACTCTAAAATATATTCCCAGAATGCAAAATAGGACGCGATTACGTCATTAATATGCTAATTTGCGCATGATGTCATCTAGTGATATTTAGCGACTTTTCGAGTAGACTTTAGCTACTTTCCATTGAAAATAGTTGGCAACACTGGAAGCGGCACAACAAGCGGGCTATTTTGAAAATAGAGTCACAGGAAAAATTACAGAGCCTTGGGTTGTGTTTTTTTTGGCAACGTTTATAATGTAACGCGGCCTCCCAAGTGTATATAGACAAATAAAACTGAAAATAGATCCTTTTACTAATGTGTATTATACTTGGAATGTATTCCTGCCAATTTAAGAACGGAGAGGCGGTTGTAACACAAACAACATGAGTTTCAGCCAGAGCATACATGTTAAGGCTTTTACACAGCAGAAATAAACATGACAACAGCCACTATAGATTATATAAGATAATAAACACACGATTACGATATAATATGGTTTGTATGTGATTTTCTTGAGATGAATGTGTACATCTGAAATGCTAATTTGTGCAGCGAAAATAAAAGGCTATAAATAGCATAGTTTAACAACAGTAAACAACCAAATTCCACATGTGATCGCAAAAGGAAGTTATTGCAAACACTCGATGGTGGTTTGAAGTGAGTTCTGGATAAAAGTGTACTATTAATCTCATAAATTGTTTTATGAAGCATGATGCTAATGTTAGCTCTAATGCAGCTGCAGAACAGGTCCAATTCTTCTTCATAATGCATTTTGTCATAATACTTCAAATTAGGTCGCAAGAAAATGTTTTGTTGTATTTTTTTATTAAATACTTTTGATAATAGTTGGGTAAATGTATACTGGGATTGAATCAATGTGGCTTGGAAAACATTTTATTGTCAGTAAAAAGACTGAAAATGGCTGAATAAAAACAAAAAAAGAAATTTAAAAGAATAATAATGTGTCTTATAAGTATGTCTCATACCTGGCAGAGGTGTGAAAGGTTTTGTTTCCTTAAACTAGTTTGTCATGCGTTTCTTTATTTCAACACATTTACAGGTAAATCCTAGTATTTTAAATTTGTGATTAATCATGATTAATCACAGTCCATGACTCTGATTAACGCGATTATTTTTTTTAATCGATTGACATCACTAATATACATATGTATATATATATAATTTTTTTTTTTATTATATATATATATATATATATATATATATATATATATATATATATATATATAAAACCATAAATACACACACTATGCAATTAAACTTTGCAAGTCATTTTTTTATTTTGCATTAATATTTCCCATACATTTGAAGAGGTATTCAACTATGTTTAACAGTTGAAGCTGCTGCCTTTTTCCTTAATGGTTAAGTTAGAAAAGCTGGCACTTTCATCGAATTCATAAGATGCCCCATATAATTACAAGTTTGACAAAGATGTGAATAGTTTGAAACTCATAATTATGGTAATTCTGACATGATGTGAACACACCAGCACTTACCAAAATATTACCTGCTAATAACTCAGCCTCACAGTTGTTTGGAGGTGCGGGTGTCAGCAGAGGCTGTTTTTCCCTGTCTCGTTCTTCACCGTCATTTATTCTTGAACGTTCCAGTTGCCTGATCCGTACCTGCCTCATCCCCCTTGTACTGGAACGGTGCTATATCATTCTGTCATTTCAATAAATAAATTAGTTCCAGCCAAATTATTCTCTAACTTAACCATGTAAGAGCTTTTGTACTCTGCCGGTGCTTCAGTACATCACAGAAAACCGACAAAGCAGAGCAATAATTCAAAAGCACTGTTCCTGCTCTAATGACGTCGCTTTGCTTTATTCTGTCCTTAAAATTAGGTAAATTTGGGCTTTATACATCACCGAACATAAGTATAACAGGCAAAAATTCCAAGTAATTGCATACATACATATATATATATATATATATATATATATATATGGCTGTGCGATATGATGATATATATCGGATGGACGAAATAAAAAGTCTCTCGTTTCATATTATGTTCTATCGTTTATTTTGTGGTGTCGCAAAATACATTGTTTACGGTAATACCTTTTCATCATTTGAGTGACTGCGATCTTTATACGCCGCCCACCACGGGGTGTGAAGGAGAGACAGAACGACCTCAAAATCAGGAGCTCGTTCCTAAACGAGGGACTACATCTGTAGCATGGTCACGTGTTTTTAAGCACTGCAATTTTAAAACAACCGATTTTAAGCCATTGAAACTCAAATAACAGACCTATATGTGTGCGCCGTCTCTTTCTGTGTGAGAGGAGCGCACTTTTTATTTGTTGCCGACTTTGAACAATTACATAAACACACTTATATGCGTCAGAATCCCCGTCTTTGCAAGTATCCTCATAAACACAGCGATTTAGGTCTTAAGAGAGAGTAAACGGCAGAAAGAGAAAACGCATATGTAACAGTAACTTACCTATATTGGATCCGGACTTCGGTCTTAAAGGGGAAGCTGTCCAATATTCGTTCTGTCTGCCATTCATGTTAATCACAGCAGACTGCAAGAAACTCTCTCACTGCTCTTGATTAAATCACTTTTGTAACTAAAAAAAATAACAATAATAATGATATACTTACAATATGTATATAATCTATACATAATACACATGTTAATTATGTTTATCATATATATATATATATATATATATTATTTCACAGTGAAGACTAATTAATTTACACAATGTATGTAGCGTTTCTTATTTATTGTAGTTTTTTGTCCTATTGCTTGCAATTAGTTTCTTATCCTTATTTCATCACTGACTGTTTATTTATCTTTCAGTGAAGTTTAGTTTTTCTCTCTCTCTCTTTAGGCTTGTATTAGTTTGATATCGACATTGGTGACAATGATTATGAAAATTCTATGGTATCAAAGATTTTAATATAATAAAAACCTTTTTAAAAAAAAAAAAAATCACTATATCATGATATATATTGTTATCGTGATAAGATTTTGGTCATATCGCCCACCCCTAATATATATAAAGTGAGTACACCCTTCACATTTTTTAAATATCTTATATCTTTTCATGTGGTCTCTTTGTGGCTCTCCAAAGTTTTTTTTAAATGTCCTGGCTCTTCCAAGCTTTATAATAGCAGTGAATGGTGGTCAAGATTTTGAAGCCCAAAAATGTATGTTCATCCATTGTAAAAAGTGCTTCACATGGCACTGGGGGGTTAATAATGGCCTCCTGAAGCAAATCGATGTGTTTGTGTAACGAAAATGTCTATACATAAACTGCCATTTCTGTCTTGTGCTAACTGGACGTAGGCATAGCTTAAGCTCCAGTGAGAAGTGACGAACACAGTAGTGCAGAGGAGATTGCAAAACAAAACACCTGTCATGATTAAGAAGTGCAAAACGAGGATTTGTAAAGAAAATTGATGGAGGAATTTTATATTAGCCAAGACGAGCTTATACACCTACGTCTTACGTTATCCACTGGAATGAGCACGTGTACAATAGTTAGCGGATGGTATAGATTATGGTTTAAGTTTCAAATATGGATATTTTTCTTACAAAAATATATCACTTCACTTCAGAAGTACTTTATTAAACCCCATGTGGAGCACTTTTTATGATGGATGGATACACTTTTTGGGCTTCAAAATCTCAACCCCCATTCACTGCCATTGGCTTGGAAGAGCCAAGATGTGTTTTTTTATATATAGATATAACTCTGATTGTATTTGTCTAAAAGAAGAAAGTCATATACACGGATGCTTGAGGGTGAGTAAATCATGTGGTAATTTTCATTTTTGGGTGAATTATCATTTTAATCTGTGCATATTTATCTCCTGATTCAGACAAGACATTTTTTTCACTGGAGAAAGCTATTATAGAGGACTCGGTTTTGGGTGAACTACTCCTTTAAGAGAGTGGTTACTATTTTTGGTTAATTATTCCTCAAAGGCGGGAACTGTATTTATCGCTGGCTGGATTTATTGAGATTAATACTAAACAAAACCAGCTAATCAATGGTTATCACTGTTGTCATTTGTAAAATACTTCCTAATTTATTTCATAAAAAGAAACTAAGCCATTTTCTGGATGAAAGCTTATGCCGACTGAGCATGCATCAGTGATCAAAGTGTTTTAGTTTCAAATTAAGCTCTGCTCCTATCAGGACCAAACAGAGTGTCTTCGTAGAAAAAAAGAATGCTCTATTCAAAGCCTCTTTGAAAGCAATTACATTATTTGATTTGCAAATGAGGCTTTTTTAATAAAGTATGGTTGGTTTTAATTATGAATGAAGTTTACAAAAAGGGTTTTTAAAATGCTGAACGAATTGTGACTAATAACCTGTGAACATATGTACTGTAAATGTAGCACTATTACTACTGTATATATATGAATATGCTGTGGCTGTTGCACTATATTTATCACAACAAGTGAATTCATCTAAGTTCTTAAGCTCTGGTTCTCTTCAATCGTTTGCTCTGACCTTTATGTAAATGGCTGAATCTGTTGTGCAGTGACAATTTTAGAAAGTTACTGGTGTCTGTGTTGAGTTGGTTTTGCCAGCTTGTAAGAAGCAAATAAGGAATATTAAAAATAATAATAAAGGTGATAAACACTTAATTCGCAAATTAATTAATTTATTGTTTATTTAATAATCTATCATCTTTCTTTTTATTTATTTTTAAATGTATTAGGTTCATTTTATAACATGTTATTTATTTATTTGTTGAAATATATGTATTATTTAGAATGATTTATTTTACCTAGGAGTTTACTATTACTACTATTTACTATTTACCATAGTTAACTATTGTTTTAAAGACTCTCTTTCACCAATTTGTTTTCAATTTATTAT
>JAPDDN010000609.1:40000-73600 GCA_027422405.1 Ptychobarbus kaznakovi
CTTGTGGGTGGTTGCTAGAATGTTGCTGTGAAGTTGTTAAGGTGTTCTGGGTGGTTACTATTTTTAAATTAATGTATTTATTTTTTGGTAGTGGTAGGGATTTTGATTCATCCCAGAGTCATTTGAATCTACTCAACAAAAAGCATGGTTCAGATTCATTCACTGATTCATTTAGTGAATGTTGTTTTTTAAACACTTAAATAATTACTGTCTTATTTATATAAGCTTTAATTAACATTTCCAGAACACTGCAGGGATTTTTTTTAGAATGTCCATTCTAGGAATCAGAAATCATACAATTCTTTATGTAGAGCAAATATAATTTGTTTATTTGAAGTGATTCCAAAGAAATGAGGCTGATGATGACATATATATATATTGCACAATGCTGAAATAAAAATAATTAATGTTTGGGATTTGGAAGAGTTGCACATCTTCATTTACAAACGAGATTAATTTATGATATTTTATGACACATTCTAATATTTGGGTCATTCAGTGTCAGCCTATGGGATTTGCTCTCACTTGAAAAGTAGTAGCACATTTCTCAACAGTCTTCACAGTTTGATGTGTCATTCATGTCAGCAGCAGAGGCAAAGAAGAATGAGTTATGCACTGAAGTTTAATACTCAGCAATAGAGGTTAATTCAGCTGCTCAATGTATGAGCAATAGTAATAGTGATGCTTGCTCAGCAAGCAGCACTAATTAAAATGTCTATGAGCTATAGTCTCACCCCCATCGCTCGCTGCATATATGTTGAGTGTGTCTGTGAGGGTTTGAGGTGGGGGTGGGTTGGGGTTAGTATCTCACTGTAGATACGTCCTGTCGTTACGAATTAAGCTCACCTCCGAGCTGCCTGTTAGTGTTAACCCATGGCTTTCTCATAATTAATCACAGAGCGGGACAGATCCATACCTAGATTTAAATGGCAGGACAGGAGCAGATGTCAGAAGACATTATTCAAAAGTAGACACTGCAATAAATCACCCTGGCACTAAATCGGGAGCATGGATGTATAGCTTTGTTCTGCACCCCGTCTACACAGAGGTTGGTCTATATTCTGGATATGGATCATCTGTAGTGCTACAGTTTTTATTTATGTTTAGTGCATCGTAACGAAGGCCAATGTGGAAATACATATTATATGAAAGAAAACTTGCAAATGAGACCTTTTTAATATATTTTGATTGATTTTTCAGCTCTGATTATTTTGACTAGGTTCTGATTCATTTGGGTTTATTTCACTTGTTCATGTTGCTTAAATTAAGCAATTCTTAGCTGGTTGCAAATTTTACAGGGAATCTTCTAATGCTACCTTTTTTTAAGTATAACAGGGACAAAATACCCAGTTAATTTGCTATGTATTTACCAGATATAATAATCAACACTGAACTCTCTTGAAAGTGAACGATTATTCTGACTGATTCAAACATTAACTATGGGGCTTTTCAAGGACTATAATAATAATTTGCTCATGAATTGGACTACACTCAGAGGCGGACTTAACCAATAGGTGAGGTAAACAGCTGCTTAGGGCCCAGGGGAATCAGGGGGCCCCATCTGATATTCGCGAAACATACTTGGCAAATGCACCAGTATGTATTTGTGTTATGGAGAGCATCAAATGTTCTCTAACCACTCAAAATGGAAAGTTTTTGTCAGGTGCAGAGTTCTGCAAACTTGTGAATCCTCTCATTATAACAACATGTAGATAAGATCTAAATAAGAGATTCATTGTGCAGAGAGCTTATAAAAGGAATGTTGTGAGATCGTGATGAACTGAAGTGAGTGACAGTTTTTAGTTATTATAGACGGAGCACTCTTTATGCACATTCTAAGCTGTTTTGACTGCCTCAGAACAGATATACTCACCTCAGTAAATAAATTATTGTGTTTCAAGTCCTAATTTAATTTGTCTTGATGTTTCAAAATTACTCTCTTGTGTGCTTTTCCTATGCACGCCAGCGCAAACTAAATGAAAATAAACTATAAACTAAAAACGCATATAAATGCACGAATGCAATGACTGGATATTTTTGCTTAATGGATTACATTTTCGATTTGTTTCTAGGCAAACCCTATCGTATGCCTTAAGGACACTTTAAAACGGAATGAGTTGCATGGGATATTTTTTATGACATTTTAATCTTTTTTTCAAAAAGATTGAATAAGTTTACAATTAATTAAATGGACAAGTGCAAGCATTTTTTTATACAATGTTTTAATACAATGTTCTGATCCGAAAAAAATAAGGTAGCTTAATATGATTTTAAAATAGCATCGGGTTGACTAATTATTTAGGCTATTTAAGTTGTGAAGGGGTAACAGTTATAATAAATAATAGTTATAGCTATAATGAGAGAGAGCTAGTTAGCAAAATAAGGATTAGGCGTAAAAGAGCATATAGTTATTGTGTTGGGGTCCTGTACATTAAATTTGCTTAGGGCCCCCAAATCACTAAGTCCGCCTCTAACTACACTGTTAGACATTTCAAAGGGATAGTACAGTAGCAAACTGTATTTAATTCACAGTTTCAAACTGTACTGTTTTACAGTAAATTACTGTAATAAATCAAATTCATTAGTATACTACTGTAATTCATTCATTTTAATATAGATTCCATTAGATTTTATAATTTGTATATAGAATTCATTTTATTTTCACTCTACATAGGTACTACTGGCATTCATTTAAAACAGACACAACAATTACAAAATATCAAATTCTGTATTTAAAATATTGCATGCATAAAACTTAAAAATACAGTCTCCCAATGCTGAAACAGTGCATCTTCACAATTTCTCCTGTCTTCGGACGTTTTGCAGTGCATTATGTTGTATCCTCTGGATTTATCCTCACAAAGAATATTTAGGCAACAAATACATTATGGGGAAAAATACAAGCAGCCAAAGAATGCATCTGCAAAACTCAGATGCTGCTCAAAAATGTGGCCACCGCCTTTGCTCACCATCCACTTTGTTAGTGACGGAAATGTCTTCTCTGAAAAACAAGAAGTAGAAATGGCACACTTTTAAAAGGCAAACCCCATATTGAATACACAAATCTCTCAAACCCATAGTTGTTCTCTTATCATGAATGATCAGTCTCCAGGTGGCTGGCATGCTCATGTCTTTCTTGATGGTTCATTGCAGTTGCCTTTAAAACACAAACACAAAAAAGTGCAGTAAATCTTAAATTCCATTAAAAACTATCATTCTAAAACTAGAAAGGCAACTAGCCATAAAACGTCTCAGGTTACACATGTAACCATGGTTCCCTGAGAATAGGGAACGAGATGCTGCATCCTCTAGAGGAATGTATTCAGGAATAAATAAACAGGACATTAAAAAACGACAATGAACTTGACATCCGCAGGTGGCAACATATGATGTAAGCACCTGCGGGTATAAAAGAGCACCTGTGTAATACGTCATCTTCTTTGTCTGAAGGAGACGCAGGAATACCCGAAGCATGGCCAAGAGATAGAGCGTCTTGTTCCCTATTCTCAGGGAGCCGTGGTTACATGTGTAACCTGAGATGTTCACTTTCGAAAGGGAACTCCATGCTACGTCCTCTAGAGGCTAATATGGGAACGATATACCAACGATGCCATGCTGAGGAATGAGTGCCCAAATACTGGATTCCCTAAGTCAAAGACTCAGAGGAACATCATCCTTGCCCCCAGCAAATTGCCAGAGCCTGAGCCAAAAAGCCTCCTAAAGGCAAGCTCAAAGCTTGCCACATCATAGACTAGCTCACCCACCAATGTATGGAACTCTAAGAGTGGAGGTCTCCACTCAACGCTACACTCAACGCTGGAGACAGTTAGTGAGGCTCAGAAGAAAGAGCCTACACATTAATACTGCCTAAGCGGAGCTCTTGAGAGTGGAGGCTTCAGCAGAATGACTCTTTTAAACGAGAGGAAGCCTTGCAATACTTGATCCTGGTAGGGGAACTCTTAAGAGTGGAGGTTTCAGCATGATGACTTTCTGAAGCGAGAGGAGACCTAGCTACACTCAACACCAGACGCAGTTAGTGAGGCTCAAAAGAGCCAACATACTCATATTACTGTCAAAGACGGAGTTCTGAAGAGAGGAGGCTTCAGCATAGCGACTCTAAAACAAGAGGAGGCCCTACTACACTCAGCGCTAGAGACAGCTAGCAAGGATCACAATAAAGCCTACATACTCATATTACTGCCAAAGACGGAGTTCTGAAGAGGAGACTTCAGCAGGATGACTCTCTAAAATGAGAGGAAGCCTAACAACACTCAACCCTAGTTGAGGAACTCTTAAGAGTGGAGGTCTCAGCATAACGACTCTCTAAAATGAGAGGAGACCTGACTGCACTCAGCGCTAGAGACAGCTAGTAAGGCTCACAATAGAGCCTTCATACTAGTAGTGCTGCCTAGGCGGAGCTCTGGAGAGCAGAGGCTTAAGCAGAATGACTCTCTTAAATGAGAGGAAGCCTAGCAACACTTGATCCTGGAAGGGGAACTCTTAAGAGTGGAGGTCTCAGCATAACAACTCTCTAAAGTGAGAAGACACCTAGCTACAAATGCCAGAGGCAGTTAGTGAGGCTCAAAAAGAGCCTACATACTCATTACTACCAAAAACTAAGTTCGGAAAAGAGGAGGCTTCAGCAGAATAACTCTCTAAAATGAGAGTGTAACACAGTTCTTAGATTGGGAAGAAGGAGGCGGGAACTGGCGAACGTTTAAAACACTTTAATAATAAAATAAACAAACACAAAATAAAACTGGCAGCCCCTCACAGACGACTGCCGCACAAAAAACACAAAAATAAAACTTCAGGCCTGTTCCTCTCTTGTCTTCCACTGTCGTCGCTCCTCCTTTTATCCTTCCAGAGCTCCTCCGTGGGACTTGAGACCGGTAAGTGGTGCAGGTGTCACTCTTTATCATTTACTCCACCGGTCTCGCTCCGTTCCCACGGCTCTCGGCCCCGCCCCACTTGTCACAGAGAGGAAGCCTAACATCACTCAACCCTAGTTGAAGAGCTCTTAAGAGTGGAGGTCTCGGCATAACAACTCTCTAAAACGAGAGGAGACCTGACCTGGCTCACAATAGAGCCTACATACTAATAGTGCTGCCTAAGCAGAGCTGTGGAGAGCAGAGACTTCAGCAGATCATCTCCCTAAAACGAGAGGAAGCCTAACAACGCTCAATCCTCTTTAAAAACCCTAGTCAAGGAGCTCCTAAGTGTGGAGGTCTCAGCATAACAACTCTCTCAGCGAGAGGAGACCTGACTACACACAACGCTAGAGACAGTTAGTGAGGCTCAAAGAAAGAGCGTATACACTATTAGTACTGCCTAAGCGGAGCTCTAGGGAACTATATTCTAAGCATAGCATCCCCTCAAAGGAAGGGGAGTGCTACCAGGCTCAAGAACAGCTGATCAGGGAGGCTCATAGAGAGCCTCACAACCTGACATAACTGCAATCTTTTTTTGTCTTCTAGGGAGCAGAGTGCTCAGCATAAAGTTATCAATCATTACACAGTTCCTATTCTGTGAACAGATAGAAACAAAAAGGAATTCTTAAAGAGAAAGCACTCCTCGTCAGATTCCTTCCATGCCCAGCCTACAATCCCCGTGATCGATCTGTCTAACTACCTCGGCAACCGCTAGACCCAAAAACGTGGGTGGGAGGCGCTCAATTCTCAACTTTTTTAGAGAAATCAAGCATCCGAAGCATACTTAATGCGATCACTTCCCGCAGCGAGCATTTAGCTCCCCCGAGAGCCAATCTCACTCTGTTCAAACACTAAATTCTTCAAGAATCAGGAGAGAACAGAAACTGCCAAGAATACATCGCATTATGCTTGTTCAATTCCCTCGAGAAGCGAACGCGCTCGTGCAAACGCTGACTAAAACTCGAGTAAAGCTTTACCTCTGCCAGTAGTAGCGACGCGAATGCAAACAAAGAGCACATCCTATTCCCTCATGAGTCAAAGACGTGTGCTTCTGTACACAAGGGCTTGAAGACAAAGAAGAGGAAGACGTATTACACAGGTGCTCTTTTATACCTGCATATGCTTACGTCATAGGCTGCCGCCTGCCAATGTCAAGTTAATTGTCGTTTTTTTAATTCATGCTTCAGACACGTCACGCTGAAGGCGTTCCCATAGCGGCCTCTAGAGGACACAGCGTGGAGTTCCCTTTCGAAAGCGAACTTGTTTATCCTAGCTAACATAAAATTTAATTTTCTCAGTAGGCTACTTACCAACATTAACTAAGACCTGAACAAAATTTCACATTAGTTAACCTAATGTTAATATAAGATAAGTGTTGCTCTGTAAAAAATATTTTAATAAGGTATTGCAATAATCTGACAGAAGTCATTTGAAATAACAGTGCATTTTACCACAGCAAAGTAATGTTACCACCATTTTGACGGTTAAATGTTACTAGGTTAAACTGGTGTGCAAAAATCTGACACAAACACAGACAAACGTACATATATGTTTACCTTGCTTGCTGGTCTTATTCTCTCGTAAGTTGCACCGACACACAGCGTACATGTTCTCCGGAACTCTTCCACTCTTGCAGGTTCATTCCCAGGCAAAACCCACAAAGTTGCCTCGCTGGATCCGTGTCTTCTTCGGATGTGAGTGGTGCGGCGCGACTTGACAAAAGACAATATAGAACCCATTATATATACTATCTACAGTGGATGCGGACAGTAAAGTGAAGCCCCGGTATATTTCTGACATACAGATGTACTCCAAGTGCTCATGCTGTTTCTGACATGAAGGACAAATGGATTGTTCAATCATTACAAGCGATATAACACATCCAGTGTAGTCAGTCCCAAGCTGTTGCGGTGTTGTAGACACAGTTTAGGGCAAATTGTGTCAATCCAAATGTAAGAAATTAGGAAAAAAAACAACCTCAATAGAATGGCGCCAGAGAGGTCGTTATAGCAAATACAATAGTATACATAAATAAAACAAAATATAGTAAATCTCTGTATGTGGGGTCTGTCGTCAGACTGACACATATGTCTCAGCCTACTGAGAACATCAGAGACAAAAGGCAGAGCAACATCCATTGAAATAAAATGGAATATATCTAAGAAATTCAATTTCCCTCTGAAAATGTGTCATTTTCAATTGAAAAAGTGTAAGAAGAGAAATTATGTAATCCCATGGATTCGGTCATTTAGACATGCAGACTTGGCATTTTCCAAATGTGAAGAGACACCTAGCATCTTGGGAAAAAGCCTGTGACACATTTTAGTCTTTTCTCATCTCACTTAGAACTTGTTTGGTGTTGTCATCGCACAGTCAAAATGCAAAATATCTGATAAGTGGGAATGGTGCGAGTTCATCCAAAAAAGGTTTTCAAGAGAAACATTTCACTTCTGCAGCAAGAAGACTCACTCTCTTGCTATTAAAAAATCATGGCTCATGTCAGTTGAGACTGTTTCAAAGGCCTTTTTCAGCATAGCATGAATAATTCATCACAAGACAGAGACACAGATTTCTCAAAACAGTGAAGACAGGATTTAATACTCCATGATTTTGCAAACTCAAAGCATCACTTTGACCATGCCATAATGAGGCTAACCTCTAAAAATATTTTCTGAATTCTAACTACCGGCACACTAGTTATGACGTCGAAATATGTAGACGAATTATGCATTTGCATCAAGTGTTTCCAAAGATATGAGGCCTCTGATGAAATTTACATTGCACAATTTTGAAATAAAACCTTTGTATTTGGGTTGTCTCAAGTTGTCTTTTTAATGGGGTATGTTGTCACATGTTTTAAATGCCCTGCTTTAATACTGAAGATGTGATGTGCGAAAACTGTTTCCTCTTCAATTGTTATAGCAAGATGTAATTTCTGATTCAGAAAGGAATTCAAATGGGGTTCATTTTGAGTTTTTTTTATCCCTAACTGTTTTTCTTTTCGACTGACATCTCTTGCTAACTTTTTTTGCGGGCTGGAAACCTTCAGGATTGATTTATTAGGAAATGAGGGGTTGCAGAATAAGCCATCTGCCCTGTGGAGTGAGCATTTTGGCCCTCCTGCCATTCATCACTTCCAGACAGATTACAGATGTTGAGATCAGAGGAGGTATGGAGCTCAATAAACCTGGAGAGTGGGTTGTGGGGCATGAGAATGGCTCTGAAATTCACTGTTCGGAGAGTAGCCATACCTACCTGTTCTTTTACAGTGTAGACCAGGGATCCTCAAATCTGGACCATTCTTGCAGAATTTAGCTCTAACCCTAATCAAACACACCTGAGCATGCTAATCAGAGTCTTCAAGATCATTAGAAATTCACAGGTAGGTGAGTTTTTGATCAGGGTTGGAGCTAAACTCTGCAGCAGATTGGACCTCCGGGGAAAGATTTGAGGAAACCTGGTGTAGACTATGGAGTATCTTTTCACTTATGGGTTAGTTTGTTCTGAATGAACCCAATTAAATAGTGATAGAATAATACAAAATATGTCTTGCGTTTACCAGATCATGTTCCTACTCTTGCTTCTTACTTCCCAGTACAGGAGCTGTAACTCAAAAGCATACTGGATAACCTTACTGAAAGGACCACCCACACAGCAGGTTTGAGCAAAAAAATGTAACATAGTCAAACTTACTATTTTATGTTGTGATGAGTGAAAATTGCTATGTATATTTTGGGCCAGTAGTTGAAAAGTAGCATTCAACACCTCTGATACTAGATCCAGTGTAATCCCAAATCAATAAATGTAGTTTTAAACAGACACTGTGCATTCTCTCAGAGAAGCCATGAAAAATATTCCACGTCGAGAACACAGGGACGTTTTCTTAGAAATCCTTGTAAGCTGACAGGCCACACATGTGCAAATGCTGTACTGCGTGTGCTTACAACCTCTCATTAGAGTCTTTTACTCGGTGACATGAGCGATGTGGGTGAACAGAGCTATTAAAGAAAAATACTAACCTTGAAATAAAATGAAGCTGAACAATTTTTTGCATAATGAATCTTCATAGCCATGTTTCCTGATATAAAATGGTTTATTGTTACATGAAATAAAAAGGAAAAGAAAAGAAAAAGACTAAATCACCTTTATGAATGGATAAAAGGATGAATAAATGGGATAGATGATAGACAGACAGACAGCCATACATGTCTACAAAGATAGATGGTAGATGGATGGAAGGATGGATGGATATTCAGATTGATAGATTGAGATGATATTTAGATGTGTATATATAATATATATATTCAGATGGATACATGGAGAAGAATATATAAAGTGAGTACACCCCTAAGCTGAATATTACTGTTATATTACTATATACAGATAAATAGATGAGATGAATATGTATTCAGATGGATAGATGAGGATGGATGTATTCAGATAGATAGATAGATAGATGCTAGCAGAGCTCTGGAGCTCTGAAGGTCTTCTCGCACAGTTGCTCAGATTTGATTTGGCATTTTCTAGTGAGCTGGCATCTGTGATTACAGATCCATGTTGCCTTGATTTCTGGCAAGCAAACACTCCAGAAATATAAAATCATAATGATTCATTAAGCTAACATGTGTGCAAGTTTGAAAGCTTGGAATCCAGCCAAATGGGAAACCCAAATTCTGTATGAGTTTTCCCCACATGGTTATCGGCCTTAGAAATGCAACAGGACAATGGCCAAGCTGCCTGTCTTTGGAGGATTTTTACCCGGCAACATAATAACATTAATAATAATGACTTAATATCTTCAGTCTTGAATGCATTAACACATTTTTCCTCGTTCAAAAGAAGCACACATGAGAGGCTAACACTTTATAATAACGTTCAGTTATATGCAATTTATAAGTGATTAGTTAATGATTAACTAATCATTTACAAAAAAATAATAATAACATACAATTTGTGTATCTTTTGTTAATTAATTTACAAGTAATTTACAAGTAATTAGCTAACGATGAACTAATCATTTACAAAACATGGCTAAGCATTCAAAGATGAAAAATATGTGATATGTTAATATTTTGTATCTATGTTTTGTATATTAAGTTATAAATAAAGTGATTAGATGATGATGAACTAATAATTTACAAAACATGACTATACATTCACAAATGATTAAGCAATATGCTAAGGATTTACAAATCTGTCTTAAGTAATCTTTAAAAAATAGCATAATGAAATAATCAAACAGATCCTTAATGGTTAATAGTTACTAGTTGATATATTATTAATCGCTTATAAATCATATTTTCATATCACTTATTAATCATCTATGAACGCATAGTCATGTTTTGTAAATGATTAGTTCATCATGAACTAATTACTTGTAAATGAACTTGTAAAAAACATACACAAATGATTAGCATATCACTTATTAATTGCTTATGAATGTTTTGTAAATGATTTGTTCATCATTAACTAATCACTTAAAAATGACTTACAACTGAACGTTACTGTAAAGTGTTACCCATACTCTTTCATGTAGCATTTGGTCAATTTGAATATGAAGATAAATGATTGGGTTCTTTATTCCTACAGTGATTTTCCCACCTGTATTATCTCTGTTTTTAATTCAATGATATTTTCAGGCTGAATTATGTATTATATAATTCCTCTTTTGAAGGCATGTTCATATGCGCACACGTTCTTAATTGCAAATGACACAAAAAAGCAGTTGTCCTCATTACTTTAAACCGCAGTCTTCATAAGCATGGAATCCCTCCGCATGTGGGGTTTTAATGGCGATTCATACATTATTAACTGTTGTTGATATTATATGAATAATAATAGAGAGCATTCTTATAACCGTGGCTGTTTGAACTCATGATCGGTAGGTGTACGTTGCACTTCCCAGAGGTTGGTGATATTTTGCATCATTACCGGAGTCCCCTAGGACATGCTGTTTATTTTTTTATGCCAGATTGAATACTGGATGCACATTATTAAAATATGGATCACTATTCTGTTCCCAGCATAAACTGCAGCGGCTCTGCAACACTGAAAATAACACCCAAAAATTGCTCTTCTTTGTTTCATTAAAGCTAAAAGGAAAACTGCAGCCTGTGCTGCTGCTAATGACAGTGTCATAAAGTGTCAGTGTAAGTGCTAACTGTATTTGTACAAGTGTGGATGATGGCCAAGTAATTAGGTGTTTTTCAAAAGGCACTGACAGGCCACCTGAAAGAGATAATTTATTTATTTGAGCATTTTGTCAATTCCAGGCTCTTCTATGTCAGAAATGTAAACTAATTGATTAATTTTGTTATATGAAGGACACTTTAAATATTGGAATATTTAGTTTTTCATGCCTTCACAATTTTTGAAACTTTTCAACTGCCTATTTTTTATTTATTTTATGTTTTATTTTTTTTTTTTTTTAAATAAATTTAGATTTAAAATCTTGTGGCTTTATGGCCTGCAATTTTTCTCTAATTTAATTTTACCACAAGTAATATACTAGTTTACAAAGAAGACAAATGTTTCAGTCAAGAGCTTGCACATTAATTGAGATGTGATGTATGAGCTAAAAAGACATGTTCAGTTAGAGTAAATATCGCTTGTGAACTGGGTTTTTTATTTTGCGTTGTTTCCAATAAAGATGTAATTTTGTCAAAGTATGCAAAAATAGTTAAATGTTATGTAATTGGGTTTGCTTATAAAATATTAGGTATGCAAATAGGCATTTCCATTAGAGAATACTTCTTGTAATTTTTACTTTTTTTCACTTGCATTTGAAAAAAAAAATCTTAATTTTGAGCGGTCTTAAATTTGGAAATGGAAAAGATGGATTTGTGATATGGTCTAAGGTAATTATTAAACTTCAAAAGGTTATTATTTCATTAAATAAATATGAGCACCGTAATTGTATAGTCAGAACACAGTGCTGTTGCATGTTCTACAGGTTCTACAATTAGTGAATACCACGCGTTGATCCCAAATTAATGCTAAAATAGACTGTTAATAAATTATTACAATGTTTACTTTATGGAATTTATATTGCACAATGTTGTAGATGGTTGCATGCATAGCTTAATCTAAACTATATTGTCTTTTTAAATGAACAGTAACAATAGTAAAGCATATACATTTCAAAATAAGAGACTTGTTTACAATTAGAAGTCCAGCATTTTTTTATGTATTTATTTATGTACATTGCCTGGTTAATATTGGAATTTTGGTCTAATGCAATTTTGATATATTTGTATTTACACAAACTGTATTGAGCATTTAGTTCAATGTATTCATCTTTATTCATCTTTATATAGATCAGTGAATTTGGCAGTATGATGTCATCTTGTGACATTTAGCTACCAGTTTTAGCTACTTTCAATTGAAAGCAGTTGGCAACACTGACAGTGATCTGTCATGGCACATTAAAGAGCCACAAAATGGTTTAATGTTTGAATTTCTTAAAAAAATGACCAAATATGAAAGCTTAGACTTTGTTTCATACTTAAAGTAACCTGCTCTGTCTTGTTTGTCGATGCGTTGTCAGTTTTCTCTTTGTGCCGCAATGTATTTTTTTCTGCATGAGAACATGATGTGTGGCGGGAGAGACGCATGTCAGACAGAGCAAAAGTAACGAATGGGGGAAGGTCTTTGCGAAGGGTCAGTTGTACGGAAAATAATTACTTGTGCATTCTTCAAAATATCTCCATTTGTGTTCCACAGAAGAAAGTAAGTCATACAGGTTTGGAACAGCTAAGGGTGAAAAAGTAATGACAGCTACTAGTATAACGTTTTTTTAAAGAGTCAAACCCCCTTAATTCAGATGGGATGTAAAACTTAACACAGATCCATGGTTTCCTAAAAAAAAGGAATTGTCGCCTAAGTTTTGGTGTATTGCAAAAAAAAATGCCCTTAAGCTGTTTCCATTAATAATGTCTTCTATTGAGTAGATTATAGGCTATAGGCTAGCCTGTTCTTCATTCATTTGAAGCAAAACAGCCTATTATTAAATTGTATAGGCCTAGCCTTCATAAAATACAAATATTTTTAATAACAAGTGACATAAGTTTTTTTTGCTTTGTTATAGCCTATTAGATAGATAGGCTACTTGCTAATAAAGCAATAATCATAAACAAGTGCAGTTTTATTATTATTTTTCTGATTAACGTTTATAGGAAATAGGAATGTTGATTTCGGTTATTGTATTTCTCCTAAACGACGGTCGTTAAGCCAATATTAACTGACAAGATCCTGTTAAATTACAATTAAATTAAATTTAAATTGTTAGGTGGCTGTGACCCATTAAAAATACCTAAATTTGTTTTCCAGGGATTCATTTTATACAAGCAAAAAGCAGAATAAACATGAACGTGAGGATTCACATGCACGCATCTGCAACGCTTCTGCGAACGGAGAAAAAATATAAGCTATTATACATAAAAGAAATAGGCCCATATGCAGAAAAAAATCTAAATAATTAATGAATTAACAAAACAAAAGAAAAAAAAACAGTGCAACAATTAGCAGCCTATATGCAGAATGTAGGTTCTATTGTGTGATGCGCTCTTGAGAAAGCCGCAATTTGAATAATGTCTTACTCTTATATGACCACGAACAAAGGAGTAGGCTATTGTAAGTTGTGTCCACTTTTATGAGGGAAAAAAAATCAAGTGATCTTGCCGGCGCCTCATGCGCGTAGTTAAGCATAGCATATACTGACTTGACAGCGCAGCCTGTTCATTGTCATAATAAAATACAGTCAGCCAAACATATTGAAAAAAATGCTATTTTATTTCCCCTCACTCCACAACAAATTATTTAAATTTAACGGTAGAAAGAACTAATACAATATTAGAAGCTAACAAGCCAAAACTAATTAATTTAAACATCTGTACTTCGCGTTCAAATATCCATGTAAAGCAAAATGTGCTTGGCATAATATTATGGGGGTATTGTGGTCAAGCTGAAAGGCACAGACTACAGGCTATTAAAACTGAAAAGTGCACTGTGAAAAAAAATATGTAAACGTAGGCTAGCCAACTAAAGGAACATCACATTAAGATTGAGAGGTAACTCGTCTTTTTCTTAGCATGTATATAATAATTTTGTGTAAAAAAATGCAATTTAATAATATGAATATGATTTAATGCGCTTTTGAAATACAGGGAAACGGTGCTTTAACGTAAGCAACACCATGCTGCCTATAGGCCAAATCTGTCACGTGACACCACATGTATTTGCGTTAAAGCCCCTTTTCTCGACAAAAAGTGTTTCCAAACATTTTTTTGCGACATTTGAAGTATCTATATAGAATTTATACGCTAAAGTTAAATTTGAAAAAGATTGTGTCGACACATGATCAATTTAATCGATAATTGGCATTTTCATCAGCTATATCGTAAATATTTTAAAGTGCTAAATATTTTTTCACAAAAAAAAAATCCTTGGATGGAAACCTGATTATTGTAAATCATTTCAATGTTTTCTCCTGTTTTGTTGTCAAGATCTACAATGTATCTACAATGGCCAAGAAAATACTGGAAACATGCAACATGTAATGATTCACAATATTTCAGATTAAAATATTATGATTATCAACCAGTTTTTAGTTGCTTCTAACTGTATATTAATTATAATTTTTTGATGCACTTTTGTGTATTCACTAATTGCCTCTGAAGCACTTCCTGCCAGGCACTGTGAGGTCCAGCCTAGCAATAGTTGCAGTTTGTTCAAGCCCAGCAGACCGACTTGCTTTGACAAGTTAGTAAGCAATCTCTCCGCCAGCACTCCTTCTTCTTGTCTCTGTATCTCTGAAAACAACAGCAGGGAGTGAACTATGGTGGTCAGACCCCCTCCAATCATCTAAAACACATGGCCGAGCCCACCTGCCACTCATTTCAAAGAGTTTACAGCCGGCCGAGGGAGAGTAGAATGGAGAAAGCAAGATAGTCCGTCCTCCAGGAATAGCACTGCATCGAAGCCCGACCCTCCCATGTCTGAAGCACTGACGCAAAACTGTCAGATCCTCATGGCTGGTCTTCCACTACGGGGCTCGCGCTTGGAGATACAGCATGACAGAAAACGTCACGTCTCGCTTCAAGTTATTGTTGACAAGGTGGACGACCAGCGGTGGGCTGCTGGGGGCTTCGCACATGGTTCACAGATGCACAACAAACTTTCATAATTGCCTCGGGCCACATTTATTTTTTTAAAGCGTTTGTTTTGGACATGAAAGTCATCTCTGGCTGGAGATTTCATGGGGGAATGAAATCGAACCTTAATATGACTCTCAGTATATGAATGGTCAGTTCATTAAAGGGTTAGAGTATTGATCTGGCATACTGCTGGTGGAAATAGCATTAGAGCAGTATTCAGGGGAAAGTCATCGCATCCATCTTAAAGTTCTTTATCTATTGTTTTGTGAAGGGCCTCACCCTGAAGCAAAGAAGGAATTTGTTTCAATTTGTTCAATTTGTATTTGCTGAGAAATACACTCATACATACACAGAGAGAGAGAGAGAGAGAGAGAGAGAGAGAGAGAGATTAAATATGTAGGAATGTAAGAAACCAAACAGTTGACAAAGCCATTGACTTCTATAATATATATATTTTTGTTCATACTATGGAAATGATTGGCTGCTGTTTTAACTGTTTTATACCAACATTCTTCAAAATATCAGCTTTTTTTGCTCAACAGAATATAGAAACTCATTCAGGTTTGGAACATCTTGAAGGGTGAGCAATGATGACATATTTTTTTTTGGTGAACTTCCTATTACAGAATGAACTTCTCCCATTTTAACCTTTAAGTCTCAGAATTTTTTTATTTTTGGTGAACTATCACATAAGTATTTACACTCCCATTTTAATATTATTTTGAGAAATACCATTAAATAAAAAGTCACAAACAATATAAACATGTATTTTAGTTCCCTTAACTCTACAACAAATCCTTGAAATTTAACAGTATTCAGAACAGGAATTAAAAATATAGGTATTAAAGTTACAGTGGCATTCATTATAAGCTACATTTATTATAGACGCCAAGCCTAAGCAAATTTCTATAGAACTAAACTGAAACTACCAGCCTATGGGAAATGTGCACAAGATATGCTTAGCATTCAAGGGCATAGAATTAGGTAGGGACGCTAGGGACATGTCCCAACCAGTATCCATCGACTACCAAATTGTCCATAGCAATAGTTTGATCAAATAATTAAAGGGTTAATCCACCCCAAAATGAAAATATTGTCATTATTCACTTACCCGCATGTCGCTCCAACTCCATAAAAGCTGTGTTCGTCTTCAGAACACAATTTAATATATTTTAGATAAAAACCGGGAGGCTTGTGACTGTCCCATTGACTGCCAAGTAAATAACACTGTCGAGGTTCAGAAAAGTAGGAAAAGCATCGCCAGGATACTTCATCTGCCATCAGTGGTTCAATCTGAATTGTATGAAGCTGCGAGAATACTTTTAGTGTGCAAATAAAATAATTTCAAGGAAGCACATTTAATACATGGATGAAGTAAGAACGTAAGCAGTAGTTTAGTTGCACACGAGACGAAAAGTGCAACACCGCGTCTAGGACAATTCCCAGGTATTGCACACAGTTCAAGACAGCAGTCCAATTATGTTTCTGTTATAATGATTTTAGTTGTCTACAGTATATAAATCATGCAGTATAGTTTCCTGTAATACTTGAAATATCTATAATAGCTATGTTAGCATAAAATAGCAATATTAGCATATCAGTTGATAATGACATTTTAGTTAAGGCAGATTTTAAATGGTATTTGATTTTGTTTGACTGGGAAAAAAAGTTGCTCTGAAAGTGATCCCAACAAAATTGTTCCTTTGTCTGAACTTATCTATTTTCCTAGAGCGATTTTAAAATGTCATGGTTGCGTGTAGTAAACATCATCAATATTGAATGTCAACTGACAGTTTAATCGTCCCAAAATTTGTTCTCTGACTATCTGGCAAGCAGTTTTTTTTTAGTGTGTTTTTTTTTTAAAAAACTTCTACTAATTGACTGGATTTACGTTACTTTTTATAGATTTTTTTCCTTCACAGCAAATCATAATCCAGAATTACCCCTGAAAAAACTCACATGGAGGCATGGCTTTTTATTTTCAGGGTTCTGGAGCTTGAGAATGCACATGTTGGTTTGCCGAGTAAACATTTAAATTAAACGTAAAAGGTCATATTTAACTGAATTCCTCAGAGCCCCTAAGGGGACATGGGGGGGGGGGGGTGGGGGGGGGATTGAGATGGGCGCTTACACAGTCATATATACAGAATAACTTGTCAACGGCTGGGAAAAGTTAACAACTGTTAGCTGATTCTGCAGTGCAAACATTTTGCTATCAAATATTTCTGTCAAAACAAAGCCAATTGTGTTTATTGTCCTTCTCCATTTGACTATTGGATCTGCCCTCAAGATAAATAGGAATGCTAACACAGTTACATCCTGTATGTTGATTTGCACCAAAAGCGAAGCTAATATCTGTATAGCTGTTTCGCTATTATAATCGCGTTATTAATCGCAGGGTGTTTTTTTTGTGTCACTCACATGAATTAGAAACAGCGCGTACGCTCTCCTCAATTTTCTGATACAACCGGATGTATCAAACCATAAATTCTTCACTGATTGGCTTGCGCAAAAACACATCATGCTAAATTTCTGTTCGAATTAAAAATTTTCAACTTGCACGGAAGACACAGTTGAGGCAAATATCGCACGTTCGTGGCAGTTGCATTGCACAATTCACGTCATTTGCATTGCCTGGCATGAATTCTCGTCTATTCGCATCTTCACATTGACTTTATATGTAATCTACTTGCGCAAATAACTAAATTTGATTTAGCTGTGCACACACCATAACACCTCATAATGCTATGGCAAGTTTTATTCTTCAGCAACTGTTTAAAACATTCAAAATCAATTGTAAAGTCAACATTCACAAAACTAAATTGCAGTATGAACAATATCAAATTGCTTGAGGTTCCCACTGGTATTTTATCCATACATGGTGTTAAAATTAACATTTCCATTTTTAAAGCTCTCATTTATGAACATTTCGGTCATTTGGAAGTCAGCGGGGTGCAAAACTATTTTTTTTTAAATATCTTATTTTGTGTTGCACAGAAGAAAGTCATACAGGCTTGGCTGCCATACATGAATAGACAAATCAATTCCTTTTAGCATTTCATCATTAAGTTGTGTTGTTTATTTGCTTCAAAATTTCAGCATGTAGGAACATAATACTAGTTTTTTTGTATTTGTTTAGTTTTTTTGTTTAGTATGATAATCTTGATCTCTGCTGCCTTTGATGGCTTCATAATTTAAGGTCATAAATTATTACATACTGTGGCCAGAAGAACCTTTCGAGTATGCATCGTGTTTGTGAACATAACAAAAACAAATATGAACAGATCTATAGTGTAGATCACTGCAAAAGCCGACCACTGTGGAGGGAAATCTGAAAACCAAACATGGGTAAAAAAAATAATATATGAACGCATCTGAACTTACCCACTGGCAATTCAAATTCAGTTTGTAGCTTTGAGAAGTTCCTCACAAACATAACAGAACAGAATCAACTTGAATTGCAGTGAATATTTTTATCTCACACCATTTTTTCCAGCTCGCTATAAATATCCCTGGAGTCTAGCATGACAGTGACGATGACGCACACTGTGTATCATCAAATTTCTCCCTCGCACACCACTGCCAGTTTAAATTTTGTCAAGGTGTTCACGTGTCTTTGGCCAGCATCCCATCTCGCTCTAGTTTACTCTTAGCTGCACTAGACATCAAAAAGCCTTCCTCCTCACTGAAATATCTTGATGCTGTGGACATCTCAGCATGTGTTTGCATGACTAGTTACATGGATCTGTTTGCCTCTGTTGGTGGATGCTGTAACTACACCATTTGGTTTATCCATTGATGGCCATTAAAAATGTGTTGTGCATTCTGACAGAATACATTTTTTTGAAGGGGGGGGACGTGATTTGTACCAAGGGGAACGCTAGAGCGCTGCATTTCAGATGACTTTTTTATGCCTCTAGGGCCGGGCTTTGATCGGGCCAATTTTCACGTCATAGTTCAGACGCGGGCAGGTGATGAAAAAATATTGCAGCGCTGGTGGAAACAACACAAGACTGTGCCGTGACTGTCTAGAGTGGCTCGACGTGTTTAGAGTCCCGCAGCAGCAGAGAGCGAGCCGTCAGCACAGCTGAAGTGTTCTGAGTTCAAATACATGCAAATGATAGTTTTCACGTGACGTCACACTCAAAATTACTGGTCTTAATGACTACAGACCTGTGGCTCTAACGTCTGTGGTCATGAAATCATTTGAAAGACTGGTTTTGACTTATCTGAAGGCGTCCACTGGACACTTACTGGACCCCCTGCCGTTTGCCTACAGAGCAAACAGGTCTGTGAATGATGCAGTCAACATGGGACTGCACTTCATCCTGTAGCATCTGGACAGACCAGGGAGTTATGTGAGGATCCTGTTTGTAGACTTTAGCTCCACTTTTAACACCATCACTAAACTGACACAGCTCTCCGTCCCCACCTCCATCTATCAGTGAATCAACAGCTTCCTGAAAGACAGGCAGCAGGTAGTGAGGCTGGGAAAAGTATCATCCAGCACCCACACGATCAGCACTGGAGCTCCTCAGGGCTGTGTTCTCTCCCCACTGCACTTCTCCCTGTACACGAACGACTTCACATCTAAAGACCGCCTCTGTCAAGCTCCTGAAGTTTGCAGACGACACCACACTGATCGGCCTCATCCGGGACGGTGACGAGTCTGCCTACAGACAGGAGGTTAATGAGCTGGCTGTCTGGTGCAGTCTTAACAACCTGGAGCTTAACACGCTCAAAACTGTGGAGATGATCGTGGATTTCAGGAGAATCCCCCCCCCAAAAAAAACGTATTTAACAAAAAAAAAATGCTCCAAACTTTTTAACTTAATAAAAAAAAAAAAAAATATATATATATATATATATATATAATCACTTATAATATAATGCCATTACATATAAAACTGAACTATTTTAATAGCTGAAACAGTATAATCTGATTTGGGAGAAGGGGGAAAAAAGACGGGCTCGTGTCGGACACGGGCTTGTAATTCTGTTAAGTTGTCGGACACGGGCCGGGCTAGGGCCTAAATTTGAGGCCCGTGCAAGGCTCTACCGGGAACGTGATCGCGATTTCCTGCAAGAGGGCCTGAGTGAATATGCTGTCCAGGGTGCCCAGAATCTGTTGCGGCGCCCCTGCATACAGACACATTTTACTTAAAAGTTTTTTATATAGGTAATTATGTTGTTCTTGTTTTAGTCATTCAAACTACTGTAACTCAGAATAGATTTTAATATGGCATTATGGTAGAAACTGTTATTCACTAAATATATCATGTTGTTTGCATAAGTATTGCTGTGTTGCAGAAGTTGTACATTTACTTAGGTGAAAAACAACCCTAATGAGCAGACAATTCACCTTGAAACCTATGAGTCACTTAAATAACAACAATGAATATAAAGAGTGTAAAGTGTTCTTTATATTTCAAAACTGTGATATTTATATATTTCCAACTAATTCTTAGTTAATTCAGTGACATCCTCTATATGGTTCACAAGTGCTAACTACAGTCTCGGTTACGTATGTAACCCTCGTTCCCTGAAGGAGGGAACGGAGACGTCACGTCGAGGACCGACGAATGGGATATCGCTTAGAGAGACCAATCCACTTCGAGTGTAAACTAAACGAGCCAATGCACATTGGCATGCGATTATTGCATCCAGCTGCCGCTGATCACAGCGTGAGTATAAGTAGGCAGCAGGTGCAGCGCATATTCAGGTTTTCGCTGAGGAGCCGCCGGGGCCCGCCGCCTCAGCGGTGGTACAGGAGCCGTGGCGACGGGACGTGACGTCTCCGTTCCCTCCTTCAGGGAACGAGGGTTACATACGTAACCGAGACGTTCCCTATCAGTCGGTCACTCTCGACGTCACGTCGGAGGACCGACGAATTGGGATCCCTACCAAAAGGCCACGGATACTGCCCCTTCCAGTGTCCCGTGGAGGCCTCCTGTGCCGTTATTTTTTGGCGCAGGTTAGGTCCCCCATAGGAAGATCCGTTACTGTTGTTATGGCACTACCCACTCAGTAGGACCGGATAACACTGGGAAAACGTACCCGTTCAGCTCAGAACAGGAACGCTGCGGAAGCCCTTACCTTCCCGAGGGAGGTTCAGAGGCAGTTACACATATGGACAATAGTCAGATGCATATGGAAGATTGGAGGTGATTGTAACCTCTTGGAGTGGCAGGAAGTCTGCCGGGAAACACGGGCTCTAAGGCTAACCGTGGAAATACACATATGGGATCCGAACGGTCTCTACATATGGAACCCAGCCCTCTACCGGTTCTCAGGGATTCATCGAGTGAGGGCCTGGCGCCGACGCTCCGCCACGTCCAGCTGCCGAGGGGATGGAGGAGCTCGACAGGGTCTACAGTGGACTCTCTGGAGCAGTTTTTAGCAAGCCGACCCGAAACCGGGGCCCCTCAGTGCTTCTACCCGTTTGAGGTGAGAACACAGGAGGAAACCGGTCCACACGAAGGCTATAGAATCTAGCGAATGTGTTAGGGGTCGCCCAGCCTGCAGCCCTACAAAATCTGTCAGTGAGGCGCCACGAGCCAGCACCCAGGAGGACACTACACTTCTCGTAGAGTGAGCTCTCAACCTGAACGGGCAAGGCACACCCTGTGCCTGATAAGCCAGGGTGATGGCATCCACTATCCAGTGGGCCATCCTCTGCTTGGAGACGGCATTCCCTTTCTGCCGGCCTCCGTGACAGACAAAGAGCTGGTCTGAGGTCCTGAAGCTTTGTGTCCTGTCAACGTAGTGCTCAATGCTTGGACGGGACAAGCAAAGCCAGGGCTGGGTCTGCCTCCTCCGGGGCAGCGCTTGCAGGCTCACCACTTGGTCTCTAAATGGGCACATAGCCGGGCCGGGGCCTCAGGATTATCTGGGAATCCGCCGGTCCAAACTGTAGGCACAAATCGTCGACCGAAAATGCGTGCAGGTCCCCAACCCTCTTAATGGAGGCCAGTGCAAGCAGGAGCAGAGTTTTCATTGAAATAAACTTGGGCTCGACTGTCTGCAAGGGCTCAAACGGGCCCTGTTGTAGTGCTCTAAGCACTAAGGACAGGTCCCAAGAGGGTATAGAGGGGGGGGGGGGCGTGGAGGATTCAGCCTTCTAGCCCCCCTAAGGAACCTGACGACCCAGTCATGCTTCCCCACCGACTTCCCTTCCACAGGGTCGTGGTTGGCAGCAATCGTGGCCACGTAGACCTTGAGGGTGGAGGGAGACAGCCTTCGCTCCAACCCTTGCTGCAAGAAGGATAGCACGACTCTGATCGGGCATCTCCAGGGGTCTTCTCTGTGAGAAGAGCACCATTCGATGAACAGGTTCCACTTCAAGGCGTAAGCGTGTCTCGTAGACGGTGCTCTCGCCGAAGTGATGGTGTCAACTACCTCTTGGGGTAGGTCACCTAGAACCTCCGCGTCCCGTCTAGGGACCAGACATGAAGTTTCCAGAGGTCTGGACGCGGGTGCCATAAGGTGCCCCGTCTCTGAGTCAGTAGATCCTTCCTCAGAGAATCTACCAGGGAGGGGCTGTCACAGGAGCATCAGCTCTGGGAACCAAGTCCGGTGGGCCAGTATGGCGCCACGAGCGGGATCTGCTCCTCTTCCTCCCTGACCTTGCACAGTGTCTGTGCGAGAAGGCTCACTGGGGGAAATGCATACTTGCGAAGGCCCCGCGGTCAGCTGCCGTCTGGGGATGGAGTTTCCACTCTCCGGGACCAAGCTCGTGACAGCTCGTTGGCTGTCCGGTTGAGCAAGCCCGGAATATGAATGGCGCGAAGCGACCTCAGATGCTTCCGACTCCAGAGGAGGAGGTGGCGGGCGAGTTGCGACATGCGACGGGAGCGTAGACCACCTTGTTGGTTGATGTACGCAACGGTCGCAGTGCTGTCCGTACGGACCAGTACGTGCTCGCCTCGTAAGCGTCTCTTGAGACGGTTCAAGGCCAGGCGTACTGCCAGCAACTCTAGGCAGTTGATATGCCAGTGCAGTTGGGGACCGTCCAAACCCCCGACACTGCAAGCCCGTTGAACGTGGCCCCCCAGCCCTTGGCGGAGGCGTCCGTGTAAACCACATCATGCCTGGAGACCTGTTCCAGGGGCATTCCTGCCCGAAGGAACGAAAGGTCTGACCACGGGTGAAGGTTTGGCGGCAGGCTGGAGTGACTTGGACCCGCAGCGTGCCACTCTGCCACGCCCACCTCTGGACTCGACCATGGCGCCAGTGTTGAAGCGGTCTCATATGGAGCAGCCCCAGCGGCGTGACCGCCGCCGCAGCCGCCACATGCCCCAGGAGCCTCTGAAACTGTTTCAGTGGTGCCGCCGTCCTGTTCTTGAACGTATTCAAGCAGTTAAACACCGGCTGAGCGCTTTCCTGCGTGAGGCGCGCTGTCTGATTGACCGAATCCAAACTCCAAACCGAGAAAAGAGATCCTCTGCGTTGGCAAGAGTTTGCTCTTTTCCCAGTTGACCCGAAGGCCCAACTGGCTGAGGTGCGAGAGCACCAAATCCCTGTTTTCGCATAACTGATCCTGAGACTGAGCCAGTATGAGTCAGTCGTTGAGGTAGTTGAGAATGCGCACGCCCTGTTCTCTCAAAGGAACAAGGCTGCCTCCGCTACTTTCGTGAAGACACGGGGCGATAGGGACAGCCCGAAGGGCAGGACCTTGTACTGATATGCTCGTCCTTCGAACGCAAGCCGCAGGAATGGCCTGTGGCGCGGAAGGATCGGCACATGGAAGTACGGTCTTCAGGTCAAATGCTGCAGACCGAACTTGGGACGGATGCATCCGAAGACGCGGTTCTGCATGAGCATCTTGAAAGGAGGTTTATGAAAGGCCCAGTTCAAGATGCGCAGACCCCAAGATTGGTCATAACCCACCGCTTTTCTTGGGCACAATGATGTAAGGGCTGAAAAACCCTGCCTTCATATCGGCTGGAGGGACCGGTTCCATCACGTCCTTCGCCAGTAGGACAGTGATTCCTCTCACAAGACACGGGCATCGGCTGCCTTCACTGCTGTGAGGTGGATGGCCCTGAACTCGGGAGGACGCCGGGCGAACTGAATCGCATAGCCGAGTCAGATGGTCCTTAGGAGCCAGCGAGACGGCTGGGCAGCTCCCGGCACCCAGACACCGTACAAGCGGGACCATCGGGACCACCGACGTACCCGCGGTAGGGCAGCGAGGTGGAATGCAGGGACCTGGCCCGTGGCGGACCGAGAAGGGGTCTGAGTGTGCGGTGCACGTTTACCTGCTTCCATAATTTGGCAGAGGGTGCGTGAGTAGCCTTTGATGACGCTCTCGAACCGCCCACTGCTGCCTGCTGGCGAGAGGGAGGATGAGTGTGGTCCGAAGTTGATTCGTCCATGACTCTCCAAGCCCTCTTGGGACCCAGAGACAGAGACAACCGCTTCCTGTCGAGATTTTTGAAAAAAACAGATTATCCACCCGGCCCTCCTCCGGGGGAGGGAGAGATGCACTTACCCTCTCCCGAAGCAGTTCCCTCTCTCTGGGTCGCCCGTCCCGAGGCCTCTTGCTCCTCTGCTTACCGCCAGTAGACGGGGGCCAGGACGGGCGGGGCGGCGCTCCTACACCTAGCTCTACGTCACCGCTTTTGGAGGCTGCTGCGGATGCGGTGCGGGAGCAGGGGTGGATGCAGGGGGGCCGCCGTCACTTCCAGATCCGACTCAGGCATTGCTACCGCCGGAGCGGCAACGCAGCCGAATCTTCCTCTCCAGAAGCTCCGGCTCACCCTCCGATGCAGCGATCGACATCTGGTCGTTGGTAGGAGTGCCCAAGGATTCTGCTGGTACGCTCCTTTTAGAGGGCCCAGCACGTTCCATTGGCAGCTCAACTGGTCGGAGCGCAAGAGGAGCGATGGTCCCCTGAGGGTTTGCCACCGCTATAATCCTCAGACCAGCCGTGCTACCACCTGAAGTAGACCTCGCCTGTCTGCAGCCAGGACGAGAACTAGATCGAGACGGAGGCAACAGCTCCGCCCCTTTGTCGAGGTAACGGAGCCTGGCCGCAACTCCAAGATGAGCATCCACAGTGAGAAGATGACTCATCTCACGAACGCCACCTCAGCATGCTGCCCCAGGCACGTGAGGCAGCAATCGTGACCATTCACCCAGCGCCAGGCAACGACCGCATCCAGAAACGCACGGGTGACACGTTGTCTGAAGCAAGACCCAACTCGTCTTTATAAAGACGCAACGTCAAGTTTGCCAGACGCAACGTCGTCTTTAAAAAGACGCACCCATGAATGCTCTTTTAGGGAAAAAACTCTTTAGCGTGCTGAAGCACACAGGGGAGATGGTCATCTGCAACACAAACAGGGGTAGTGCAGCCTGATGTGTGCAGTCCACTCGACACGGGAAGAACCACCACCGCTGTAGAGCCGTCCTCCAGCACGAGAGTCTTCCGAAGAGTGTGCTGAACTCGTTGAATTCACTCGTCAGCAGAAGTCAGGAGGCAGAACGATGTAACCGCTCGGCTCCAAAGCGAAAAGCTGAATATGCGCTGCACCTGCTGCCTACTTATACTCACGCTGTGATCAGCGGCAGCTGGATGCAATAATCGCATGCCAATGTGCATTGGCTCGTTTAGTTTACACTCGAAGTGGATTGGTCTCTCTAAGCGATATCCCAATTGGTCGGTCCTCCGACGTACGTCGAGAGTGACCGACTGATAGGGAACTACAGTAACTCTAATCATGTAACATTTTTCCACACAGTTGTTTGTGAGGATTCATTTTTACCATGTTAGTCCATAATAAACCCACTCCTAAATGCCATGTACAAATGATCTGTGATTGGCCGCTTTGACAGAAACAAACATCTGACTGACAAGTAAAGTTGTCTCTTTTTGGCCAGAAATAGAAGATGCAGTGTGGAACAGACCTAATGCAAGACTATCATTTAATTTTTAGCTCTATAAATCATTAATACTTTCACAATGTTTTAATATTTCATTTTAAAACCATTGCATTTAAAGATATACTGAATAAATGTTCACACATTGAGGCCATTCAGGTCACTATGGGCTTTCTATACAGGGACTTACGCATTTGATATTTATCAGGAAAAGCACTCTCTACTTCTCTACACATCCACATAAGCTAAACAATGGTGGCACATCTAATGAGGAGAGACAAGTCAGTGCAATAGAGCAAATGAATCCTTCGGCTCTAAGATCTCTGAGTATTAACAAATGTCCTGAGGGAAACTAGAGAGTATTTATGAACGGTTTATTATTTTCACAGCCAGACAAAAACTGGTTATAAACCACCTACAGGGTGAGTGAAAGGGCACGTGTTGGGCATTCTGACAGAAATAGCGCATAAGAGGAAAAGGTCAATTGAAAGAGTTAGCACAGGACATGTTGACAGCTTTATTAAAGTATGTAAATTTAACCTGAAAGCCATAATAGACCTGACTAGAACCAGAATTTGAGTAATTTAAAATATGTCAAACTAAACTTTAGTTTGACAAAATGTATTAATGGTGTGCATTTTATTATTATGCAAATTTTGCTATAAAAATTTACAATATAACAAAATATTTTGAATTATATAATATATATAATATTATTTAATGTTATAATAAATAATAATATGTACATTATTGCTATTATAATGTCATTTTATTTGCATAGTTTATTTTTAAGTGCTATTCTTTGCCATCAATATGAACATTTCCCATATATTTATTACAATATATGAGTCCATATTTATTTTATTTTTAAATTAGTATTTGCAAAATAATTATAAGTACGATATAATATGTATTTTATTTAGTGGTATCAAATGATTAATCGCGATTAATCACATCCAAAACAAAAGTTTTTGTTTTGTTTATATAATGCAAGAGTGTTTAGTGTATATATTTACTTTTTTTTTTGTCATTTAGCAGACGCTTTTATCCAAAGCGACTTACAAATAAGAAAAAGTAACTACAACTATAAGTTAAAACTCTATAAATATTATATATACACACATTTAAGAAAATGGAGAAATTAAATAAAATGACAAATGCATACAACAACATTTCAAAACTAAACATTTAAATACACATATATATATGTGTATTATTTCATTTCCATATAGTATGTTGAAGTAACGTTACTAAAATAAATACAATTTATTAAAACTAAAGAAAATACCTATAAAGTCATAATAAATTCATACATAATTTATCTAAAATTAAAACAGATAACAAATCAAACGGCAGTAGTTTATCAGTAATCCTAAAAAAAGAACACTGTCAAAAACACATGCTAACAAACAACAACTTACACATAGTAAGAATTGGTTATAAAAACTAAAACAGAAGGGAAAGAAGATAAATCAGTAAGAAAGAAGATAAATAAAAAGTGATACTTATATCCCTATATAATAGTCTAGGGACTATTGTCCCTTCCCGGTGGAGTCGCACGGTAGAGTCGATGGTCTTTACACTCTTCGGTCTTCACACGAGGAGGGCTTCACATAACGGCTGCCGCGACCGCTGCCGCGGTAAACTACGCTTTTTATACCCATCTAACAAAATACTACTCCAATTCAGCTGAACACAATTTCCTGTTAATCACAATAAATGGCCAAGCAAGCGCCCGACACTGACAAGGGACACGATACAGTACGAGACCAAACGCTATTTCAGCACGTCTTATATATTTATATATAATTATATATATATTTACATCACAATATATTTATTATGTATATATAAATACAAACACATGTATGCATATATTTAAGAAAAATATGTTATGTCTATATATTTAATATATTTATATATAATATAATAATATAAATATATAAATGTATATACATGTGAACATTTTGAAAATATATATAATATATAATATAATGTTTATATATAATAAACAGTACACATACATATAATGTATACACATACATAATAACATATATAAATAATCACTGGCCCCTTTATTAGGTACACCTTGCTAGTACCAGGTTGGACCCCCTTTTGCCTTCAGAACTGCCTTAATTCTTCGTGGCATAGATTCAACAAGGTGTTGAAAACATTCCTCAGAGATTTTGGTCCATATTGACATGATAGCATCAATGTCGGTTGGTTGCAATCTCCCATTCCACCACATCCAAAAGTCTAATGGAGATCTGTTGAGATCTGGTGACTGTGGAGGCCATTTGAGTAAAGTGAACTCATTGTCATGTTCAAGAAACCAGTCTGAGATGATTTGAGCTTTGTGACCATGGTGCATTATCCTGCTGGAAGTAGCCATCAGAAGATGGGTAAACTGTACTCAAAAAGGATGGACATGGTCAGCAACAATACCTCAGGCAGGCTGTGGGTTTAAACGACGCTCAATTGGTACTAAGGGCCCAAAGTGTGCCAAAAAATATCCCTGACACCATTACACCACCACCAGCAGCCTGAACCGTTGAGACAAGGCAGGATGGATCCATGCTTTCGTGATCTTAATGCCAAATTCTGACCCTACCATCTGAATGTCGCATCAGAATTCGAGACTCATCAGACCAGGCAACGTTTTTCCGATCTTCTATTGTATAATTTTGTTGAGCCTGTGCAAATTGTAGCCTCCTTTTCCTGTTCTTAGCTGACAGGAGTGACATCCAGTGTGTTCTTCTGCTGCTGTAGCAAATCTGCTTCAGGGTTCGATGTGTTGTGCATTCAGAGATGGTATTATGCATACCTTGGTTGTAACAAGTGGTTATTTGAGTTACTTTTGCCTTTCTATCATCTCTAACCAGTCTGCCCATTCTCCTCTGACCTCTGACATCAACAAGGCATTTTCGTCCACACAACTGCCGCTCACTCGATATTTTCTCTTTTTCGGACCATTCTCTGTAAACCCTAGAGATGGTTGTGCGTGAAAATCCCAGTAGATCAGCAGTTTTTGAAATACTCAGACCAGCCTGTCTTCACCAACAACCATTCCACGTTCAAAGTCACTTAAATCCCCTTTCTTCCCCATTCTGATGCTCGGTTTGAACTTCAGCAAGTTGTCTTCACCACATCTAGATGCCCAAATGCATGGAGTTGCTGCCATGTGAAAGGCTGATTAGCAATTTGTCTTACCAAGCAATTGAACAGGTGTACCTAATTAAGTGGCCGGTGAGTGTATATACATGTATTTAATGCTATTATATATATAGTGTGTGTGTGTGTGTGTGTGTGTGTGTGTGTGTGTGTGTGTGTTGTGTGGTGTGTGTGTGTGTGTGGTGTGTGTGTGTGTGTGTGTGTGGTGGTGTGTGAGTGTGTGTGTGTGTGTGTGTGTGTGTGTGTGTGTGTGTGTGTGGTGTGGGTGTGGTGTGTGTGTTGTGTGTGTGTGAGTGAATTTAAATCAAATAATTATATATATAAATAAACCCAATGCATTTCTGTTGCTGGACTTCAAAACCTTGAAGTGTGCGTGTGCGTGTGTGTGTGTGTGTTTCCTTTCTTATGTGCTAAACAAATGTTTACAAAGCAAGAAGTGCATTTATTGCTTTGAAATCCTCCCCTGCAGTTCTCCAAGGATCTGCGCTTTATTGGTGTTTGTTTTGAGGGCCCAAAATAGGATGATGCATGGTCTTAGATGTTCCTTTCCCTGGTGTGATGATCACAGAGGTATAATTTCACAAGCGAACAGACAAAAAGACAATCATTGTAAGGCATTTCTCAAGGATGCATGCTGAGCCACAACGTACATAACAAGTGAGTTCACTTTAAAGTGGTCGTGTTCCTTTTTCCACTCCTCTGAGGGTTCACTTATGACATTTGAAAGGTTTATATATATATATATATATATTTGTATGACCCTTTTCAACACTTTCTTTGACCTTAATATTTGAAACTTTTTTTTCTGTTTTTTTTTGCAGCAACTTTAAATAAGCAATGATCAAGACATTGTAATATACCTGAACAAATCTAATTGTTAGCTTTTGGTCAGTTTTGTGCCTTTGAACCTATAATGATGAACTTTTGAGTTCTGAATGTCAGAGTATGCTTTTTAGCACAGTAAATCTCTCAGTCGTTTTGACCAGTAAATGTCCAATCAGTTGGATAAATATTAAGATTGGTAAAAGATTTTAAATCAGACACATTTTGCCAATGGATCATACAGGTAGATTTGTGAATCAACTCTACTGATTCATTACAAAAAGAAGACCCCCCCCATCATTTATATAATAATTTGCAGGGTTTTTTGTTTGTTTGTTTGTTTGTTTTGGGGAGGGGGTTAATATTTGGACTAATTAACTATTCAGACCATGGTTTAACAGATTCAATGAAAAGAGTTGATTCAACAGAACAGTAATTTCAATGGCTTGTTTGTGATTATTTTTTCATAAAAAAATTTTTTTTGGGGGGGTCATTTTGGATAATAAATATATCAAGATGCTGATTAGACAGCATGATTATTGCACATGTGTGCCTTAGGCTGGCCAGAATAAAAGGCCACTCTAAAATGTGCAGTTTTACTGTATCGGGGGGGTCCGGGGAGATCCGAAAACCAGTCAGTATCTGGTGTCATATATGCCAATCCAGAGCATCCCAAACATGCTCAATGGGTGACATGTCCGGTGAGTATGCTGGCCATGCAAGAACTGGGATGTTTTCAGCTTCCAGAAATTGTGTACAGATCCTTGCAACATGGGGCTGTGCATTATCATGCTGCAACATGAGGTGATGGTCGTGGATGAATGGCACAAAATTGGCCACAGGATCTCGTCACGGTATCTTGTGCATTCAAAATGCCATCAATAAAATGCACCTGTGTTCGTTGTCCATAACATACGCCTGCCCATACCATAACCCCACCGCCACCATGGGCCACTCGATCCACAACATTGATATCAGCAAACCGCTCACCCACAAAATACCATACACGCTGTCTGCCATCTGCCCTGTACAGTGAAAAAAGTGATTCATTCCTGAAGAGAACACCTCTCCAAAGTGAGAATTTGCCCACTCAAGTTGGTTACGACGTCAAACTGCAGTCAGGTCGAGACCCCGATGAGGACGACGAGCATGCAGATGAGCTTCCCTGGGACAGTTTCTGACAGTTTGTGCAGAAAATATTTGGTAATGCAAACCGATTGTTGCTGCAATGTCGGGTGAGCTGGTCTCAGATGAAACTTGGAGGTGAAGATGCTGGACGTGGAGGTCCTGGGCTGGTGAGTTACAAATGGTCTGCAGTTGTGAGGCCGGTTTGGATGTACTGCCAAATTCTCTGAAATGCCTTTGGAGACGGCTTATGGTAGAGAAATTAACATTAAATTCACGGGCAAAGGCTCTGTTGGACATTCCTGCAGTCAGCATGTCAATTGCATGCTCCCTCAAAACTTACGACATCTGTGGCATTGTGCTGTGTGATAAAACTGCACATTTTAGAGTGGCCTATTATTGTGGCCAGCCTAAGGCACACCTGTGCAATAATCATGCTGTCTAATCAGCATCTTGATATGCAACACCTGTGAGGTGGATGGATTATCTCGGCAAAGAAGTGCTCACTAACACAGATTTAGACAGATTTGTGAACAATATTTGAGAGAAATACGCATTTTGTGTACAAAGAAAAAGTCTTAGATCTTTGAGTTCAGCTCATGAAAAATGGGGGCAAAACAATAGTGTTGCGTTTATAATTTTGTTCATTGTATATATGTATTTTTTCCAATATTTGTACTGATTTGCTAATGTATTATTAAGACCATGTTATGAACTGGTTTAAGCAGATTCATTAAACAGAATTTTCACAACAGAATCAATGACCTAATGGTTTGGATAATGATATGTTTTGAGATTTGGACGGATTCACTACTAGATCATTCAGACCACTCTGGAAACCAGTTTGACTAATTCTCTGAAAATAATGAATCAGTCAGACTATTTTGAACCAGTGAGTGTTTCATTGAAAAGAGTTAACAGAGTAGTAACTTCAGTGGCTTTTCAATTACCTTTCCAGTCATTTGGATAATTATTTGCAGAATTTGTTTTTAGATTATGATTAATTTGCTAATGAATCAATCAGACCATGGTGTGAACCAGTATAACAAATTAACTGAAACTCTGATGAACAATTAAAGTAGACTTTTGAGCTGATATTATTAATTCACATAATTTTTCCAGGTTAGATTCCCCAAAATCCATTGAGGAAATTCCTGCTCGTACATACACCTAAATCCAGAAGAGTCCATCCATTCCTGCAGCTCTCCAGTGGTCTATGAATAATGACAAACAACCAGGAAATTCAGTTATAGATTTATTTCTCGTAGACGCTTCGAAATCGCCCCAAACAGACACCAGTAAACCCATTGTAATGATGATAAAGCATCTGTCGTGTAGGAAGCTGATTTGGATTACCCTTCCCCTTTGTAATCCTGACAACACAAATGAAGAAGCATTCACTTTCCTTCCATAGTTCGAGCTCGCTTCGAGAAGCAAACATTAATTAATCACACTAAAGGTGTGACAACTTCCCTCTGCACCCATTTGAGAAAGGACTAGACCTAATTTTACCAATAGCTCACAATTCGGCAACAGACAGCTTCACCTGTCGGAGGAAATGAGAAGTTAATAGAATTGTTCAAACTCTGAGTTGGAGAAGTTTGCTCGTTATTTCACTTATTTGACTAGAATGACTAAAATGACAGAGTTGAATTAGCTTGTTTATGTGCTATGGGTCACCATGCGGTGCGCGTGGGCTTCAAAGCGGCGTAAGTCGCTGCACACGCGGATGGACAGCCATGTGATCTCGACAGGCAGGGCACGAGGTGAGTCTGGCCGAAACGGCTTTGCAGCTGGCTTAATTAAAGCATCGCCTTTACCCGCTGCACGTTGTGTTTCTGATTTACAGCTAATGACAGTGGAGAGCTCTGGCGCGCCAAAAAAAAAAAATAGAGGTAAAAAACGCTGTAAGTGATGAGCCGCACCGATAATGGGATGTGACATTGTGCAGAGATGCTCTATTGATCATACGTTCAGTTGGGATTCTTCTACCTAATTAGGATGGCTGCGCATTTGGTGTCTTCCGGGGGCCCAGAAGTTTCGATGTTTATTGGGGTATTTATCACGAGCGCAGACAGCGCCCTGGGTTGGGCAGGCAAGCCAAATTCGTCACAGGTGTTGTGGTAGCCATACATGGCTAGATTATGTGGTTTAATTGGTGTGCATGTGTGGTAAAACTACAACTAGTTTTTCCCTCAAGACTCAAAATGAAATAAATTAGAGTAAGGACCAAGTACATCACCAACTGTATGCTTTTTAGTTAAAAACATGGCCAGTCTTTGCCCCCCAAAAAAGGAGCCTAATACACAAGTCAGACAGTATGTGTTTTGTGTTGAGCCATTATTCTTTTGAACAGTAGTTAGCTGCTCTCCCAGCCATTGCTACGCTTGTCTGGTTTGGCTAGTCTGTTTTTCTGGTTTATAGAATGGATTCAGCTAAACACTAGCTTTGTCTGGAGGGCTATGCAGTGATGCATCATAATAAAAAATAACTTTGTTTCCTATTCCTAAAAA
>JAPDDN010000443.1:0-59581 GCA_027422405.1 Ptychobarbus kaznakovi
GGGTTACCACCGATCTTGGATCTGTGAGTTTTGAACCGTACATTTCACAAGCTACCGTTCAAGATATTGACACATTAACGTCCTCCTGCAACACAGGAAATCCCTGCAATTCGCATTCGAGGGTCGGGCATATCAGTACCAGGTCCTGCCCTTCGGGCTGTCCCTGTCACGTCGTGTCTTCACCAAAGTCACGGAGGCGGCCCTTGTCCCCCTGAGAGAACGGGGTTTGCGCATTCTCAACTACCTCGATGACTGGATCATACTTGCACAGTCACAGCCGCATACAACGGGCACGCAGTATCAGGGCTTTGGACGGGTCCCCAAATGCGTTTGCATATCAATTGCCTCGAGCTGCTGGTAGTATGCCTTGCCTTGAGCTGCCTCAGAGGGCGCCTTCAGCACAAAGACGTTCTGGTCCGTACGGACAACACTGTGACCATTGCGTATATCAACCGGCAAGGCGGTTTATGCTCCCGTCGCATATCGTAACTTGCCTGTCACCTCCTCCTCTGGAGTCAGAAGCATCTGAGGTCTCTTCGTGCCATCCACATCACAGGAGTGTTCAATCGGGCAGCCGACGAGCTGTCTCAAGCAGCACTTCCAGGCGAGTGGAGACTCCATCCCCAGGCGGTTCAGCTGATTTGGGGACTGTTCGGAGCTGCTCATGTGGACCTGTTTGCATCTCCAGAAACCACCCACTGCCAGGAGTTCTACTCCCTAACCGAGGTAACGCTCGACTCGGATGCACTGGCACACAGCTGGCCCCGGGCCTGCGCAAATATGCGTTCCCCCCAGTAAGCCTACTAGCACTGAAACTGTGCAATATCAGGGAAGACGAGGAGCAGGTCTTGTTAGTGGCTACATATTGGCCCAACATGACCTGGTTTCCGGAACTCATGCTCCTCGCGACAGCCCCTCCCTGGCCGATTCCTCTGAGGAAGGCTCTGCTTTCTCAGAGACGGGGCACTCGTGTCCGGACCTGTGGAAATTCCACGTATGGTCCCTGGATGGGACGCGGAGGTTCTAGGTGACCTACCCCAGGAGGTAGCACTCACTATCACTTCAGCACGTGCACCGTCCACAAGACGGACCTATGGTCTGAAGTGGAACCTGTTCGTCGAATGGTATTGCTCCCAACAGGAGGACCCCTGGAGATGCTCGATCAGAGTTGTGCTTTCCTTTTAGCAACAAGTGTTGGAGCGTATGAGGCTCAAGAAATAGCCTGTGCATAGTACTGCCTAAGCGGAGCTCTGGAGATTGGAGGCTTCAGCAGAATGACTCTTTAAAACGAGAGGAGCCTAGCAACACTCGATCCAGGTAGGGGAACTCTTAAAGTGGAGTTCTCAACATAACGACTCCCTAAGCAAGAGGAGACCTGGCTACACTCAACGCCAGAGGCAGTTAGTGAGGCTCAAGAAAGAGCCTGTGCATAGTACTGCCTAAGCAGAGTTCTGGAGAGTGGAGGCTTGAGCAGAATGACTCTCTAAAACAAGAGGAAGCCTAGCAACACTCAATCCAGGTAGGGGAACTCTTAAGAGTGGATGTCTCGGGACAACGACTCTCTATATCGAGAGGAGACCTTGCTACACTCAACACCAGAGGCAGTTAGTGAGGCTCAAAAAAGGCCTACATACTCCTATCACTGCCAGAGATGGAGTTCTGACGAGTGGAGGCTTCAGCAGAACGACTCTCTAAACGAGAGGAAACCCTAACAACACTCAACCTTAGTTGAGGTGCTCTTAAGAGTGGAGGTCTCAGCATAACGACTCTCTAAAGTGAGAGGAGACCTGACTACACTCAGCGCTAGAGACAGCTAGCAAGGCTCACAATAGAGCCTACATAATAGTCATGCTGTCTACGCGGAGCTCTGGGGAGTGGAAGCTTCAGCAGAATGACTCTCTTACATGAGAGGAAGCCTAGAAACACTCAATCCATGGTAAAAAAATACACTTACATTAAACCCGGTTCCAGGCCACAGAGTTCACTGTTAAGTGCACAAGGCTACTCACCTGGTCCTGTATCTGGCCCGCAGACCAGGATGGGCCAGGTCCCCCTCGGTGTTCAGGCTCAGACTCAGACCGGCTGCGGTATACATGATTATACCTGCTGAGCGCGCCTTCTCCTCCTTGAATGTACCGACCACCGTCTCAACGGATGTGCCGAACAATTCCAAACAATTCCAAACCGGCACATCGAGAAGAAACCATTTTTCGTTCTCCCCGATGTCCGCCAGGTTCACTCACAGATGTCTCTCAGTGGCCACCATCGCCATTGACCTACCGATCACGGTAGCCATTTGTTTGGGGGCCCTAAGAGCCAAATCTGTGGTGCGGCGCAACTCAGTTACCGCCTCAGGGGGGAGCCCCTGACCCTGGTCTAGGTCCTTCAGCAAATCAGCCTGGTATGCCTGCAACAACGACCTCATGCAAAGCAGCACCAGCCTCACCCGCTGTCACGTATACCCTACCATTCAAGCGAGATGTATCTTTTAGTGGCTTGTATGGCAGGACCGTGGTCCGTGGTTCAACATTGATGTCACCCCAGCCAAGAGATAGCTTGCAAGTGTCCCTTCAATAAGAAGCATCAACGCCTATCCATGCTCGTGCATCCCTTCGATGTCAGCATAATTAGCTGTTCGGCCGAGGTTCCAAGCGATCCGTACCATTACCAAAACGTGACGTGTAAACTCTACTGATCACTGATTGGCCGGAGAAAATCGTCTTTACTGCGTCACTGAACTTGCGACACGAGACCAAACATATACCTGCTAGATTTAAATCAGCAAAGCCAGCGAAGGATCGGACGTGCCTTTTGTTTGAACAAACGCACCTTTTTGTATCAACCAAAAAATAGCTGTTTCGTTGTCTGTTGAGGAAGTACAGACGTTCCTCTCGTTGATAGCCGAGGAGCAGATCCAGCGAGAGTTTGATGGGGTGACGTGGAATAAAAGCCTTATGTATATTTTTAGAGTATGTTTTCTGTTTATATTTTTACCTTTGTATCTGTGTTTTGCTTCAATTAAAAACAATCTGATCGAATAAGTGTACCTCCAGACTATATTAAATATGTATTATTGTAAGAGCACGTAATGAAACTCTTGAAAAAGACAAATGATTAATGCCACGATGATACAAACCAACACATAAATAAAAAACAAGGGATACATTATACATTTTACAAGTTTATTGATAATTCACTTTACTGAACATCCTACATTAATAGATAACTATTCAAGTAACGCAGCACACCTACACGAACATCCCTGCCCTCCTCCTCCACAGTCTCTGCTGCTGGGGGTGAATCTCAAGCATTCTCATAGGTCTCTCCATTGCTGTTAAAAACATCCACATGTCGAGAATGAAGAACACAATTCCGTCGATATGCTCTTTGTTGTGTGTTTGTTTGTGGCACGTTTACGATGATGTCACGGCAGTAGAGGCGGCGCAACTATAACGACACGTGAATAATCCCGCCCACTCTAAAGCGGTACTAAACTGCAGTGGAAACGCAAACCGACCCGAACTGAGCCGTGCCGTAATGAGCCGTGCCGAACCGAGTCGTACCACGCAGTGGAAAAGCGCCATTAGACACCACTTTGAAGGCTCAGGAAACCTTTGCAGGTGTTTTGAGTTGATTAGCTGATTGGCATGTCACCATATTCTAATTTGTTGAGATAGTGTATTGGTGTTTTTTTTTTTTTTTAAATGTGAGCCAAAATCATCCCAATTAAAAGAACCAAAAACTTAAACTACTTCAGTCTGTATGCATTTCATTGATTTATTTTTATAATTTTATATTATATAGATATATACATATAAGATAATACTTATGAAACATAATTTCATCAGCATTATCACCTGCTACTCAACTTTCAGTTCTTTATGTTGGAATTATAGGATGTGCTGTTTCTGTAGCTCTTAATGCACACATGTAGAATTGTCTGTTTTTGTTTTGGTCTGTGTGATTTGGTCTACCAATTTACCAAATAGTATTTTGACACCCCAGGTTGCCAGTTGGTGGAAAGCACAGCAGCAATGGATGCTAGCAAAGTAACTGGCTCAGAAATTATATCCTAAAAAGTATCAGCTTCCAACTAAAAAGCTCAGACAAATATTAAAGTGATAAATTATAGTAACCTTCCATTGTCAGTTGTGCATGATCCTCTTGCGTGTCCACAATCTGGCTAATAATAATTATTATTTAAAAAATAAATTATCTATAATAATTTTATCCCTTTCTCATTTGATTTACCGTGATGGTAAATTAATAACATAACACATGATGTATGAAGGATATTGTCAACAGAGTTTTGACAATGTCACATGTCTAATGCAGTGCAAGCTGTCTGGTACCACTATACATTTTCAAGTGGACACTGTGGCCTCTCTGGGGGGGGGGTACGTTTAGAAACAATAAAAAAATGGTTTGGCAGAGGAAAAAAGAGTGGAGGAGGAGAGTAAAGGAGGAGAAAAGGGAGCAAAAAAAAGAAAACGAGGGCAGCTGGCAGGAGTGAACCCTAATATTACAGACTGTTGCTCCAAACCAGATGCTCAGGAACCTAAACCAAAGGCTAAACTCAGACGAAAGACAAAGAAGAAGAAAAATAACTCACAGTCTTTACATTAAGGGTGAAAAGAAAGAAAGAGGCATTCACTCTACTCATGTCTGAGATAGTTATAATGCTATGAGACTTAAGGATCTTATAATGGCCCAGCAAAATGGAATGGGACGTTGATTTTTACAAACATTTTGCATGGCTTAAGAAGGTAAGCATGAACTTTTCTGTTCTTGTAAACTAATTATTTTTGTGTCATACATGTCAATATAAATGCTTAATATTGCATTTGAAATACTTAAAGAACAACTGAATAGTTCATTAGTGGATGTTTTGTAGGATTAATGCGTTAAGCACCATGTGATATGCAAATCCATGCAAAAGCCTTTTTATGATTTATTTAATTGTTGATTATGGCAGCAGTACTTCTATTAGATGTACGTTTTGTATGTATGTGTATATATATATATATATATAGGTGCATGTCAATAAATTAGAATGTCGTGGAAATGTAAATTTATTTCAGTAATTCAACTCAAATTGTGAAACTTGTGTATAAAATAAATGCAATGCACACAGACTGAAATAGTTTAACTATTTGGTTATTTTAATTGTGATGATTTTGGGTCACATTTAATAAACTCACCAATTCACTATCTCATCAAAATTATAATACTTCATAGGACCAATAAAAAAAAAAATTATCGAACTGTTGGCCTTCTGGAAAGTATGTTAATTTACTGTATATGTACTCAATACTTGGTAGGGGCTCCTTTAGCTTTAATTACTGCCTCAACTCGGCGTGGCATGGAGGGGATCAGTTTGTGGCACTGCTGAGGTGGTATGGAAGCCCAGGTTTCTTTGGCAGTGGCCTTCAGCTCATCTGCATTTTTTGGTCTCTTGTTTCTCATTTTACTCTTGACAATACCCAATAGATTCTCTGTGGTTTTCAGGTCTGGTGAGTTTGCTGGCCAGTCAAGCACACCAACACCATGGTCATTTAACTCATAAGGCTGCGGATCTCTCGGTTGGTTGTGTATCTTTTTCTTCCACACTTTTTCCTTCCACTCATCTTTCTGGTAACATGCTTGGATACAGCACTCTGTGAACAGCCAGCTTATTTGGCAATTAATGTTTGTGGCTTACCCTCCTTGTGAAGGGTGTCAATGATTGTCTTCTGGACAACTTTCAGATCAGCAGTCTTCCCCATGATTGTGTAGTCTAGTGAACCAAACTGAGAGACCATTTTGGATGCTCGGGAAACCTTTGCAGGTGTTTTGAGTTGATTAGCTGATTGGCATGTTCCCATATTCTAATTTGTTGAGATTGCAAAGTGGTGTTGGTGGGTTTTTGTTAAATGTGAGCCAAAATCATCACAATTAAAAGAACCAAAGACTTAAACTACTTCAGTCTGTGTGCATTGCATTTATTTAATACACAAGTTTCACAATTTGAGTTGAATTACTGAAATAAATGAACTTTCCCACGACATTCAAAATTATTGAGATGCACCTGTGTATCTCAATATGCATATATACACACAATCATACACTAATTTAGAATCTACTATGAAGTACTGCTGCCATTTACTATTATATATATATATAGTGTATCCAAAGCACATGTTGTGTGCTAAGATGCCATGTAATTAACAAATATATAAAATGCCTTGGGTAGTTACAGATGTATATATACTGTATAACAGCACATGTGACAGTGTTATATTGATATTATTAAATTGTTTCATAGACAGAAGTTTATATAACAGGGTTCCCTTTCGAATGGGAACTTCTACACTACATCTATTGAGACATTATAATGAGAATGCACTAATCATGACTGATGTCTGAAGCTTGTGTCTAAACACAACAAGAGTATAAGTGGGAGCCTGCAAGGCCTGGGTGATAAAACGGTATCATATTTATCGACGTTAAATCTTCATCGATAATGAAAGAAAACATGTTTGGTATAGCGCTCGATATAGGTGCGTGCTTTGAGCGACAAGCAGACAGCCAATAAGTCATGACATCAGAACGCACAAGCATCTTAAAATAAGTGATTGTGCCTGCGTTGAGATTGTGAATAAAAAAATTATATTATTTGAATTTAAAATAAAAATTCAAAGCCTTCACGTGCTCCGAAACTCGTAATTACAATTTGTGAGCTCGGAATGTTCTGAGAGTTGGACCAGTGAAAGCTGTACCACCTTGCTGCCACCATATTCGTTTAGGCACTATTTAGGTGCTACCTCTGAGTCTGAGAACATGGGCAGCACAGAGTAAAAGGTCACATGTTGTCATCTCGGAATTATGGTAATTACAAGATGGCATGAATGCAGCATTATTCCATTCTACTGCATCTCATAGGTTTTTAAATTATATCTGTGTGATCGGCGCTTCATATTTTTGTATTAAGCTATGCATAAATACATGATGCTGTTTTGTTCATAATTGTTTATGCAATTTATAAAAATCAATTTGACGCAAATAAAATATCAGAAAGGAGATTTGTTTAAATATAATTTTGTGTTTGACTGCTAAAACTAAAATGATTTGTTGTTTATCTTAATAAACTTAAAATACAGTGGTCAAATTAATGTTTTTTTTATATATACTGTTATTAAGGCTATTATTAAAGTTGTTTTTCAATAATTACAGATACCAAATGATGTTGAACATTATAACGTTTTTTTTCGCCCAGCCCTAGAGCCTGCAATGTACGCCATCATCTTTTTTTTGTCTTCGGGAGCCATTTGTTTACGTAGCACCCAGTGTTGGGGAGTAACTAGTTACATGTAACAGAATTACGTAATTTAATTACAAAATAAAAGTAATTGTAATTAGTTACAGTTACTAAGAAAAGATGTGTAATTAAATTACAGTTACTTATGAAAATGTTAAGGATTACACAGAGGGTTACATCTGATTTTTTAACACACACTCCCACATACAGATTTAATTGATTTCTTTCATAAATTGCAGTGACTGCTCTAAAATATGAAGCACCAATGTTTCAGAAATGTATATCATGGTTTTCCGATAAGTCTTATATTTCCTATATGAGTTTATGTATATGCTTTTTTTAAGATTAACTGTTTTTTCTAAGGCATCATTAGATTCCAGTGTTTCATATCATAGCTATGCAGCAATATCATAGATTTTTTGTTATGATTTAAAATCTGTAACCTCACTCCATTAAAAGCATTTCAACACACAATCCACATATGTGACGTGCAACACACATGAGTAGTCCCTTCACAACACACATGTTGAACACACCACCCGGAAGCAGTGGGCAGCCTTCTAATGCTGAGGCCCCCGGGGAGCAGTTGGGGGTTCGGTGGCTTGCTCAAGGGTCTCACCTCAGTCGTGGGTATTGAGGACGGAGAGAGTGCTGGTTATTCACTACAAAATCAAAATTGCTTGATAATTGAGACTGTTTAGGCTTTTGGGGATTAAAAAAGGAGTGCTTTTTACCATTGTAGGGTGGTTGTGTCCACACACTGCAAAGACACACTTATATGCAAATTAAGATATTTTGCATCCAACATCTCCTTTAAAATTAAAATATTATAATCTTAATTCAAGTGATGAAGGCTTTCGAGAGTCTAACAGTAATTAGTGTTAAACACTACTATAAATTTAACCCTGCCTGCTTTGCATGTTTGAAAATGATTAATAGTTGAAAATATTAGAAATTTAGAAAAGTAATCAAAAAGTAATCAAATGTAATCAGTTACTTTACTTTTATAAAGTAATTGAAAAGTTACACTACTTACTACATTTTAAGTAGGGTAACTTGTAATCTGTAACCTATTACATTTCCAAAGTAACCTTCCCAACACTGGTAGCACCATATGATTATTGTGAAACACTCAACCAACCATTTCAGGAAGTGTGTCCTCCATGTCATAGATATCTGACACATGCAGACACACATGTTGTGTGTTATGTGCTTGGGTGAGAAGCATGCATGTTTAATTCTTGAGTGAGCTGATGAAGAAGCTCTGTTCACATTTGTCTGTTTTCTAGAGAGATGTGGTAAAGGTTTCTGTCTTCCTGGCTTTGGACCCTCAATGGCCGGGGCACAGCATATACTCATCTTGTAGGGGCTGCAGGTCGAGTTGACAGAGGAATTCGAGAAGTGGTATGTCTCTCTTGTGGTCCTGTCACCCACTCGAGGTTCTTAAAGAGGCATCTTTCGAGTCTTTTGATCCAGCAGATATAATTTTGATGGCACTTTTCAAACACAAAGAGATGGATATGGCCGAATAAAGTAAACCTGTAGCTCCCCTGTGGTTCCCTATGGGTCAAGTTTTTAGATGGTATGTTTGCTCGCCTCAGGTAGTGGCAGGCTAAGGGAACTAGACATGTTCTCCCTGGGCCAGTATTCCCTATAGGTGGTGTCTAGCAGTTGGCCAACAGAAGGGATGCCATGCTTCAGACCTGCCTGCAACGTTTCCTTCAGGAATATAAATTGATAATGTATGTTCAGGCACTCTCTCTCATACACTTGTCCGCACCTATAGTGATGTCATGGACTGTCGTTGGCCAATGGAATTGTCATGTTTAGACACATGCTTCAGAAACCAGTCGTGCTGAGGGCATTTCCTGTAGTATCTCATCAGATGCAGTGTCTCGTTCCCCTTCTCAGGGAACCAAGGTTACACTCACAACCCAAGACGCTCTTCAAATCTTGTCCTGGAGGTCCACTGCAGAGTTTAACTCCTACCATAATCAAACTCAAATCAAATCACTTTTTATCGTCCCATCACCACAGCACATGTGCCTTAGTGAGTGAAATTCTTGAGTGCGTGCTCCAGACAGTGCAGAAACAATTTACATATAGACAGTACATACTTACAGACTTATACAGAAGACAATGTGCAGAATACACACACATATACTCAGTACACACAGTGTACTATTTAAGACATACTTACAATTATCAATACACGTTATGCACCGGATGTACACATTTTACATTATGTACACATATATACACACAATAGTATGCGAAAAAAGGTGCAACAGATTATACATAGGCCGGATACGCAATGTCATGGATGTGCATTGGATGGTATCCAGTGGTAGCAGATAGGCTGTTGTATTAGTGCAGTGTGTGTGTGTGTGTAGTCCAGTTGAACTGTGTTGGAGTTCAAGTTAAAGTTCAGTGCATGGCATATTGTAAAGTGGGAGCGTGCTGTAGGGTGTATTCGTATTTGCTGTTTATTAGCCTGATTGCCTGAGGGGAAAAAGCTATCCCTCAGTCGGCTAGTGCGGGATCGGATGCTGTGGAGACGTCTTCCTGAGGGCAGCAGAGAGAGCAGACTGTGGAACGGGTGGCTGGAGTCCTTGATGATCCTCCGGGCTTTCCTTATATACCGCCTGGTGTAGATATCCTGGAGGGAGGGAAGCTCACCTCCAACAATGTGGCGGGCAGTTCGCACGACCCTTTGCAGAGCTTTGCGGTTGCCAGCGGTGCTGTTTCCAAACCAGGCGGTGATGCAGCCGGTAAGGATGCTCTCCACAGTGCAGGTGTAGAAGGATCTGAGGATACTGGGGCTCGTTCCAAGCAAATGTGCCTTCTTCAGCACTGCATCTGTATGAGCAGACCATGTGAGATCCTCAGTGAGGTGAACGCCGAGGAACTTAAAGCTGTTTACCCACTCCACAGGTGTCTTGTCGATGGTGATGGGTGTGTGTTCTCTGCTCTGTCTCCTGAAATCCACCACCAGCTCCTTGGTCTTGTCGAAGTTGAGTTGATTTAGTTGATTTAGTCAGGGTACTCACCTCCTCTCTGTAGGCTGTCTCATCGTTGTCGGTGATCAGGCCTATCACTGCTGTGTCATCGGAAAATTTGACGATGACGTTAGAGCTGTGTGTGGCTGTACAGTCGTTTGTGTACAGGGAGTACAGGAGAGGGCTGAGGACGCAGCCCTGCGGAGCACCAGTGTTGAGGACCAGGGGAGATGAGGTGTTGTTGCCCATTCTGACCTCCTGACTTCTGCCTGTCAGGAAGTCCAGGATCCAGCTGCACAGAGATCTGTTTAGTCCGAGAGTCTGGAGCTTCGCAACCAGTGTGGCAGGCACTATGGTGTTAAATGCTGAACTATAATCCACGAACAGCATTCTCACATAGGTGTTCTTATTTTCCAGGTGGGAGAGAGCAGTGTGCAGGGTGAAGGCAATAGCATCGTCTGTGGAACGGTTACTGCGGTATGCAAATTGTAGTGGGTCCAGTGAAGCAGGCAGCACAGAGCAGATGTGGTCTCTGATGAGTTTCTCAAAACACTTGCTGAAGATAGGTGTCAGAGCAATGGGCCTCAAGTCATTCAAGCGTGTGATTTTATTTTTATTCGGTATGGGCACAATGGTGGATTTTTTGAACCATGAGGGAACCACAGACAGAGAGGGGGAAAGATTGAAAATGTCTGTAAAAACCCCGGCTAGTTGGAATGCGCATGCTCTGAGCACACAGCCTGGGATGCCATCCGGACCCACAGCTTTGCGGATGTTCACCCGTTTGAATGATCGGGTTACATCTGCGACAGAAAGGGAGAGTTGACTCACCTCTTCTGCAGCAGCCGCGAGAGCGCTCTCTGTATGGGCGGTGTTGTCAGCCTCGAAACGAGCATAAAAAGTATTAAGCTCATCCGGTAGAGAGGCAGCAATGTTCACAGTAGCTGGTTTATTCCCTTTAAAACCTGTGATGTTGTTGATGCCCTGCCACATGCTTCTTGCGTTGTTGGTGTTGAATTGTTCTTCAACTTTGTTTTTATATTGCCATTTGGCGGCTTTGATGGATCTCCTGAGATCGTAACTGGCTTGTTTTCGATTGTCAGTGTTTCTGGATTTAAAGGCAGATGTCCGCGTTGACAAGGCTGATAGAACATCGGTGTTAATCCACGGTTTTTGGTTGGAGTAGATGCGGTTTGTTTTTGTCGGTATTACGTCCTCTATACACTTCCTGATGAAACACGTTAAATAATCTGAATACGCATCTATGTCGTCATCAGACACTGCCCGGAACATGTCCCAGTCCACGTGATCAAAACAGTCCTGTAGTATAGCGTCCGATTGGTCCAATTGGTCCGACCAGCATTGGATTGTCCTGAGGGCGGGTGCTTCTCGTTTCAGTTTCTGCCTATAAGCAGGAAGAAGCAGAACGGAAGAGTGATCTGATTTGCAGAAAGGTGGACGGGGAAGGGATTTGTAGGCGTCCCGGAAGGGAGAGTAGCAGTGGTCCAGTACACGATTACCACGCGTGTTGATGGTGATGTTTTGGAAGTGTTTTGGAGCTATTGTTCTGAAGTTGGCTTTGTTAAAGTCCCCCGTAACAACAAACGCCGCATCTGGGTGCACGGTTTCCTGCTCACTTATATTGCCATACATATCCTTGAGTGCCTGGTCTGTGTTGGCTTGAGGGGGAATGTAAACAGCTGTGATTATGATCGCTGTAAATTCCCTCGGACACAACACAAACTAATCAAAGTATTCAGAATAACTAGAACATTGCAGCCAGGTTAGATTGATAAGGAATGAAAGTAAATTATGCATGGCTGTTTTACCTCCAGGTTCAATATAAAGAACTGTAATGCCACCCTTATGTACACGACTTTCAAAGTCGTTTGTTTGTTTGTTTGTTTCACAGTACACAACTGTCATTGCCAGTTCCAGTCAAAACACATTTTATACTACAGCACTTGGATCGGAGATAGGTCCATAATAGATTTTGAACCAGCTAAATTGGCACTTAGATCATATTTTTGATAATTAAAACATATCCATCTTCACCCTATACAAACCAGCACCAATTTGCCTCCAGTTTTGGTCTTTTGTCTGCAATCTACATTAACAGTAGGTGAGGATGTTTGAGCTGCATTATATGTAATAATTATTGATTCAGAGCTCTACAACTTTGCTTCTGCAGACCCACTGCCCAGCTAATTAAGGTCTTTAGAACTGTTTGATAATCATAGGTCAGTGTGTTGAAGCAGGTTAAAAATACACTTTCCAGGACAGTAGTTTTGCAGGAACAGGTTTGAAGACTTCTGCCTTTAGTAACAGAAGTAGCTTTCAGACTTTAGACTTAGTAGTATAAAAGCTTTTTTGTTAAGTCCATATTCAGGGCTGCATACTATATAGTTTTTTTTACTGCTACTTCTTGCCTTTATACCCACAAAATGCAAACACACATTGTATTTAAGAACATGTTTTATATGCCAGTGAACATGCATACAACATTTAAGTACATATCAAAACAACCATTCTTGTTCTTTGAAATTTTCTCTGACACAATGCAGACCATTATGCACTTTAACATTATTGTATATTGATATTCAGATGCAAATCTTTTTAGTAAATTCACACTATGTCACACATCTCTGACATATTCCACAGAGTCCATGAGCTTTACTGCATGGAGCTTGTGTACCAAAACCTTATTATCAAAATAAACCTCTTAAGAAATTCCTCTCTAAAACCCTTGGTGGGCTGTGTATAGTGAAATTTTGCCAAAGAGCTGTAACATTCTATAGAAAGGGAATCATACAGGCTGTTGAGAATCTATAAACAGATGGCTACTGTATGCATCTGTAACAGTAGCTGTGGGCTTTAAGTGTCAGGATTTAAATTGTTTCACTTTCTTATTTGTTGATTGTAAACATAACTCTAACCAACTGTGAACCACAGGTCAATGTGCAAGGCTCATGCAATGGTGAGAGCTACCAGGAGAGGCTGTCTCGTCTAGAAGGAGATAAAGAGTCTCTTGTTTTACAGGTAAAACATGCGGGCAATTTGTTACAATTACTTGCTTAAAGTGCATCTAAACAGCATGATTTGTTTCAATAAATAGTTTTAACATCGGTGTTGTATGACATCAATATAATCATGTTTGAATAGGAACAACACTGACAGCATATAAAATGTAACATTACTTTCATAAATTTCTGTTTTATGAAGACATTTTGCAAAAACCTTTAAGTCGTAGGATAAAATAATTGAAGAAAACTGTAAAGTGTTCCTAGCCAAGCAAGTACAATTGTGGTGTTTCATAGGAACAGACAGGGCTTTACAGATTTACAGACAGGGCTTTACAGCTGTTCTGGCTTGTTGGGTTTTTGACAGTAAGTACACGTGGGTGCTTCCTGATCGACTGGGTTGACGAGAATATTGCTTTCATTTGTTTGAAACTCTGAATAATCCAATGTTTATGTATATGTGTATTCAGTCTAATTCAGAATAGAATAATTAGTGTGATTATACTGTGAGTAATTTATACTTTACCCTCAGACCTGAGAGCAACTTTAGAAGGACAATGGACAAAGATGATGTACCTCAAATTAACAAACGTAATTTAAACCTGTTTCTCAGGTGAGTGTGTTGACAGATCAGGTGGAGACTCAGGGAGAGAAGATCAGAGACCTGGATAATTCTCTTGGGGAATATCAGCACAAGCTCAACTCCACTGAGGAGATACTTCAACAGGTATTTTTAATATTTATTGACAAAAAAATACATTGACATTATTTTATTTTTATAATGTGTATTATAAATTATATCAAACACTGAAGAATTGTGGTAAAAAGTATTGCTGTTTATCCAGCTTACATTGCTTTACACTGACTGGGAAGCTTTACACTGACTGGGAAGGCCAGGCTTCTTAATAGACTCAGTGGATGTGTAAATGAGCGGGCATGCATTAAAGAGTTTGGGTTTCTGAAGGCAGTAGGTTTCTTAGTTGACTTGTCACTTTTTTGACATTGATCCTATTTTCAGAGACCTGAGGCAAATCTATAAATCTAAATACCATAGAGACTTAATATTTGGCATTTGTGATACAGAAAATATTAAAATCTGGTTCCTCTAGTTTAAGTCTTTAAACAGCTATTATTTTAAAGGAAACTAATAGCTACACTCTAGGGAACCAACTCACATCAACAGAAATATCTGTGCCTGATGTGCCTGAGAAGCAACTTTGGCATCTGTGTGGAAATTATTTGGTGGGATTCCAGGAGAATGGTCTTCACATCACCTTGGCGACTCAAATATTTAAGTATCGGTGGTATTTCAGAATCGGCATTGACGTGGACATTCAAATTGGCTTGGGAATTATATGAGAGTAGGTAACCTGCTTTTTCTTCTGTAAAGAGTCAGAAAAGGATGTGTCCAGTAAAAAAAAAACTAAACAAAACACATATTCTGTGTTGAAATGCATGAAAGTAAGTGCGAAGAGGGAAAGTGCTATTGAAGCTTTGGCGTTTCAGTAGACCTGCTAGAGACATTAGGACCATTTATGAAGATAAAATCTTTCCAGGCATGGTAAGACACCAGTACTTATCCATACCATTTTCTAGGACAAAATTCTCATTCCTCTGCTTGTAAATCTAATTTTACTCAGAAGCTAATTGTATATTTCTGTTTAACTCATCTTTGCTTTGAAACCTCTTTGGTTGATTAAATCTCCAGTCTTCAGATGGGAAGCTTTTCAGGGCATGTGCCTGTGGTCACTGAGGTTTTGGCCTTCAAAAGCAAATCCTATTCCAGTGACATGGGCCTAATATTTTCCATATGCCGTCTTGGAAAGACTCAAAGCTCACGTAAAACTCCTCAGCACACGCTACTGACATTTTGAAAGTATTTTTTGGGCTTCTGTATTGTGAAATAGATTGCTGTTCAGTGTCTGATTTTAACCATCAAGATCAAAGAAGGCAAGATGCTGCTTTTATGTTTTACACCAAGGGTTCTCAAAGTTTTATGGCAATAAATCAACCACTTATTCAGTTGATTTGCACTGAAACAAATCAGCTAGTCTATTGTAAGCAGTAGCTGCTGGTGGCATGTTTAAAACAAGCATTCAGGTGATCTGTGTTTATTTGGATTTGATCATCTTCACATGGGACAATACAGTTTCACACAGATATGTTGTGCCAAAGAAACTTTAAAGGGCATATTTCAGGTTAGAGACCCCAGTGAGTCGATGTATAGAAAAACAATGTAGGAACTAGATTTTCTTTAAAATATACTTTAAAGTGCGCTATTAAGGCTTCTGGAGTTGTTTTGTGAGATAATTTTACTTCCGCACCTGAAAACTGCCAGAATCGGAAGTGATGTAACGAGAGGGAGAGGTTACCATGGTTTCCATGTTAACCATAGGAAAACAATAGATTGCAATAACAGTTCGGATGCTGAGAAAATTATAAATGTGTATTCTTACTCGTATGACGGACCACAGCCATACAACTATGAGCTTGCTATACGGCAAAGAGAGCAGGGACAGGCCAGGATTAGACAGAATAAAGGTCAAATGAGACAAATTGAGTTGTGGCGTGAGTAGAACCAGCGGAGAACAGGGCAGGTGTCTTGGTGAGAGACCTTACAGAAACTTACAGATATAACTTACACACGTTAGCTAACGATATGTAATCAAATAATAGCAAAGCTAGTATTGGCCATCTATGAGTACTTATTCTTATCAGTAACATAAACTAATAAGTGTTGATCAGGCATATGTTGCAGTCGTTAATATCCGTCCACACTAACGTTACGCGATATAGCGGTTTCTCATCTCCGCAGGAGAAGGAGGGTGGGGACGGGAGGGGGTGGGTGAGGGAAGAAGATAAACACGTTTTTGTTTCATAGTTGCTTGTGTAGGAAATGTGAGACCATGGTCACAACTAAGGAAGGTCAGTGCTGCAGGGAATTGGATGCATACTGGGTCTTAGTAGATAATGTGACACCTAAACTTGATGTGCAGTGTCTGACTCTGCACCCAGGCTTTGAGGCTTGCTGTCTGAGCCCATATGTGCTACAGATAGCCTATATGCAATTCAGACAGGAGCATGGACCTCTCCAGGCCAGCAGACATGAGTGTGGTTAGGGCAGAGATAATTATTACTCTGAGCTAAATAATTATCTGTATATAAATAGTAAATTAAAGATTTTAATTTGAATATTAAAATAATCTGAATAATTTTACCTGTCACAATTTTTGATGCCATTGGTATAAGACAATCAATACTGATAATATGTCCCTATCTCCAGACAATACCCATACACAACATACAGGCAAATTGTCCACTGGGCCTATGGCATTCTGGGCAGGTACATCAGGAAGCCCTTACCTGCATGTATTGTGTCAGCCATTAGAATAGTTTCCAGAAGGAGGACTTTATGAAGGTTTTGAATAGCCCCATTTTGGTGACAATCAATAAAAAAAAATACTCAATCAAAAATGGTCTTGCTGTACAAAAACTTGTTTATTAAGTTTAGATCAGCTATATTAAGCAGATCTGCATTTATAGTTAATTAAATTCAAAACATTTATATTTATAAAGCACTAAATCATAACAGTTATCTCATAGTACTGTTAATACCAAACTCAAAACACAACATTGCAACTGTTAATATATATATATATATATATATATATATATATATATATAAAAATATAAAAAAACTATATATATATATATATATATATGCAAGTGCTATGACAAGTCCCGGTTAGCCTAATGCAGTTCACATAGCAAGTTTTTTTTTCTTTTAGTTATATAATAATTAAAAAGACTACAAGTAGATAGAATAGAAAAATGGAGAAAGCTATAATAGAAAAATAGAGAAAGCTGGTATTAGAGGCCTTTAAAAAAAGAAATCAAGCTGTTAGAAATACAGTGCAAGTGTTAGAGGGTCAAGTGTTTGTTTTTTTAACAGGGGTGCAAACTCGTCAGGGGTGAAAATGGTGACAAACTAAACTACCCCCCCCCCATCTGCACCGCAACACACACACAATACATGCCACAGGACTCCCTCTCTGGCCCAGTGACACCCACCCAAGTAAAATACAAAATATACCTTCATCACACAATATTTTTTCTCTGGTACTGTAAATTGAACTACAAAAAATTTAAGCAATTTAACAAGTGAAAGTGCGAAATGTTCTATTTAGCAACAAAAAAATTGAAGTGGGTGAGTTGTAAAATTTGGCTACCTGAACTAGTTAAGTTCAAGAAACTACCTGAAAAGTTAATTCACATAGCACATTTCACACACAATGGCAAATCAATCTGCTTTACAGGGAGAAAATGTTACACACTGCAAAAAATGCCTTTCTCACATTTTTTTTGTCTTGTTTCTAGTCCAAATATCTAATAATTCTTAAATCAAATCATCTTTTTTTCAGAAAAAAATGTAAAAATAAGCTTGTTTTCGTTTTAAAATTAGATTGTTTTTCTTACCCCATTGGCAGATTATTTTGCCTGTTTTAAGGAAAAACTCACTTAATTTTGACTTTCTTTTTTATGAAAACAAGACAATAATTTGTACTTATTTTTTAGATATTTGGACTAGAAACAAGACAAAAACTAAGTAGGAAATCATTGTTTGCAGTGCACCATTCAAGGATAAACACCTTTATATGATTAAAATACGTTTGAGGACAACTATTTCAAAATAAATTGCTTATCGTTAGCTTGTTCCTTCACGTTTTACGTAGCCTCTGGAAATATGGACAATTGCCTGTAGGGTCTAAAAGTTAGGCTTCAGGAGTGAGATTGGTTTGATGATGAGGGAAACAACATTTAGGTAAGCCAATCAGAGGCAGAGTAGGGTGGGTGCCAACAGGGGAAAAAAAAACACTAGAGGTGACGCGACACAGATGACTCGCAGATATGACGACGATTACCTATTTCAATGAATGACCTATTTCAATTAAATAAAAAAGGAAAACATATATAAAATAGAGTTAGAATCGAAAGTGCTAGAGTTCTAGGTTCAAATATATCTCAAACATAAACTACCAAAAGAAAAATATACCATCTGACTCATTTAAAAACATTTAACAATCTTTCAGTAACTTGCCCAAAATCTGTGCCGGTATCATACTAGCATGTTGTTAACGAGTGTTAAATCGTGAATGCTGTGCTAGATACACTCCAACAGCCTCATCCTTGTTGATCCTCTGAAGGGTCTGGAAAAGGGTAGCAGGTGTAGTGGAAGACAAAACAGTGCTGCGTTCTCGTAGAGCATGTGGTGACCTGGAGTATTGCACTTTCAGAGACTCCATGAGGGCTGATGCATATGCTGAGAGAAGGAAGCAAAAGTTGAGATCATATTCATTGCTGACTCATGGTCTGACTAACTTAATGATATTTAGGAACTGACTGAAACTGCTAACCATATGATGGCTTTTCCTTAACAGGACGGACTACCCAGCCACCTTTGCGGAACCTTGGGTAGCGAACCGCATAACACACCTCACCATCACTGGTTCGAGCAACTTCTCTGCTGCCATTGTGTTTGAAGTGCAGGGCTGCCAAGAGAAGTCTGTAGAAAAAGTATAATTTGTACCAATTACAAGTTGTGCACATGTGAATAAACCCAGAAGTTAAAACAACATAGAAAATTTGGGATTTTTTGTCTTCATATACTTACCTGCTGTACATCCCAAGGAAGGATAACCCTGTGTGTTTTGGTGCAAAGTGCAGGATGAGGGAGTGAAATGCCTCCAGAGAAAAGGTCTGATGCTGTGGGGAAAGCTGCCAAAAATCCTTTAACGGCACTGTTCTAGTTGCTACATTCTCCAGTTTAACAGCTACAGCTGATCCTGCATAAACACATATTTTGTTCTTAAGATGAGGCATGATTTCATGATAACAATGAGGTGGGATTTGTTTCACATCTTGTTCATTTTCAGCCACATAATGAACACAGTATGTTATACCTGGTTCCAGCCACTCCTTGTTCCTTGCTTCCCCCTCCAGAGGTGGATGTGCACAGCAGGAAAACGTAGGAGTGTCATGTTCGTGGATGTCTTGAACATGATTGACCATGCTTTTCCACTTGGTCTCCATCACATCTGCATCTCCATTAGGAGTGGAAGCTGCAGTCCAGTAGAGGTGGTTAATAACAGCTGGCCTCCACAGCTTCAGATCTTCACACTCCCTCTCCTTTGCAGCAGCATCCAAAGCTTTCCCTAGACCTGTTCACAAAATATTAAAAAGAAAAATGTACTTATAGGCAACCTAACAAAAAATGACCTTCTTCAAGATACATACCTTTGCCAATATGCCAGATGTCAAAGAAACGGCTTGTTCCTTTTGGACACAACTCCTCCCGTACGCATTTGGCAACCTAAAATGTGGGACACAACACATTGATAGCAAGAAAATTTGATTTTAGTTGTAAATGTAGTCAGGAGCTATTTTTTTTTGCGTATGTGTCTTTACCTGCCAATTTCTATCTGTAATGAGGGTTGACACTTGCATAAGTTGCTCAGTCAGAAACCTTATGCTGCGCTTTAGACCCTCTAGCTCACACCAGGGGCTACTTGAGAACACTGAGCTCTGAAAAAACATTTGGTCATGTCACTGTGTAACATTAGACAGGTGATATTTGTGTTTGATAACATTAACTTACCTGGACAAGTTGATAATCTAAATCCTTGTTGATTCTGTCCTCAATTAACGAATATGTGCCATATTTTGCACAATGGCCAGGAGAATCTGACCTATACATGTCAAAAACAGTTCAATTGCGATGTTTAGCACAAAAACTAATACATTCAAATTGACTTTTCTATTTGAATGATATAAGCTGAAGTGTGCTACCTGCAGTCACCAGACATGATCAGCCCGCCACTCATCTCATTTAGATCTCTAATGACCCCTGCTTGCTCATTCTGCCACGCCTGCACAATGGTAGGAATTGTGTACAATTTTCGAAGCAGATGCAGAGGTGAAGTCCCGTCTCTTCACCTGCACAAAACGCACCCAGGCACGGGATATAGCACCTTTCTTTTCCTTGTTAGGAAACCTGTGGACTCGATGTCCCGACAGGCTGGAGTTTGTGCAACCTCCACAAACACAATAATTTACCATGATGATAAATCGAACTGCAAAAACTACCGAAAACACTGTCACACGACCGCTCTAACTGAATACCAACCTACTCAGCACCGAGCCAACGCATAGCGCACCAGACGACTCCCTCTCGTGACGTAATATGACGCGGTGTTAAAACAAACCCAGCTTTTTCAGAACAGTCAAGGAAACTGTGACTTTTTCTACTAAATTTGAGCCCTCATATCTTGTAAAACTTTAAAAATCCTGTATTAACTTTTCATATGGTTTCATATGATTCATATAATTTCATATTTGGAAAACAATGTAACCTGCAATATGCACTTTAAGTATACACTTACAGATGTTTAAATATTTGCTATCACCCGAGTTCCAAATTTAGTTTTACTTATTTATTTTTAAGCTTTGATTCTGTGTTGGTGATTTAACACCCATTCTGTTTACTATGCTAAAATGTAATGCACTTTTCCCACCACGATCAGAACACTGAAGCTCTGCCTCATGCTCTCTCTCATGTGTCAGTCTCTGCGAGAGAAGTGGGTAAAAATAGCCCTCATAACCTGTGTATATTTAGCCATTGTGGGACAGCAAAGTACAGAGATTTTGAACAGACTTTGTGCTTCCTTAAGAGTAGGTTCCTTAGTTTCTTTTATGTGTGTGCATTTGTGTGTGGACTCTCATAGGAGCTTCTGAACAGGAGTTCTCTTGAGTCACATAAACTGGGGTTGATGGAGGAAGTGTCCTGTCTAAAACTGAAGCTGGGGAACATGGAAGAGAAACACATCAAGAGTGCTGAGAGACAACATAAAGCTGAGGTAAAACTCTAATGAAATCAAAGATAAAACTCAACAGATTCTGATTGCACCCCAAGTGGATTATGATATGCAGATTGAAGTAAGAACATATTATGGAAACAATGTGGTCTTATACCCCCCTGAAGCTAACTTATTTAGGCTACAACCAGTGGTTATGCGGTATATTGAATTTTATTGACATTTCAAAAATATATATTACATAGTGAATTGCACAGATCCACTTTTACCACAAATCTGGAGCAGGGTGTAACTGATAGTAGATGAGATATACTCAAATTTGTTGAAATTAAACTATATACTAGGGATGTCAACGATTAATCTAAAAATGTTAATGCATGATTTTTTTTGCGAAAATTAATCGCATTATAAGGTTTGACCCCAAAATCTTGCCATCATCGCAGCATGGAAAGTTATCTGTCATGTGTGATGAGTGTTGCCAGGGTCGCGGCACAACAAGCGGACTATTTTGAAAATAGTCGCGGCAAAAATTACAGAGCAGTGGGTTGCCTTTTTTGGGCTACTTTTATAATGTACTGCTGCCGCCCAAAGTGTATATAGACAAATAAAACGTAAAATATATAATTTTACTAATGTGTACTGACATACTTACAAAAAGAATTATATATATATATATATATATATATACAGGTGCTGGTCATATAATTAGAATATCATCAAAAAGTTGATTTATTTCACAAATTCCATTCAAAAAGTGAAACTTGTATAATGTATACATTCATTCCACACAGACTGATATATTTCAAGTGTTTATTTCTTTTAATTTTGATGATTATAAGTGACAACTAATGAAAACCCCAAATTCAGTATCTCAGAAAATTAGAATATTGTGAAAAGTTTCAATATTGAAGACACCTGGTGCCACACTCTAATCAGCTAATTAACTCAAAACACCTGCAAAGGCCTTTAAATGGTCTCTCAGTCTAGTTCTGTAGGCTACACAATCATGGGGAAGACTGCTGACTTGACAGTTGTCCAAAAGACGACCCATGGACATCTTGCACAAGGAGGGAAAGACACAAAAGGTCATTGCAAAAGAGGCTGGCTGTTCACAGAGCTCTGTGTCCAAGCACATTAATAGAGAGGCGAAGGGAAGGAAAAGATGTGGTAGAAAAAAGTGTACAAGCAATAGGGATAACCGCACCCTGGACAGGATTGTGAAACAAAACCCATTCAAAAATGTGGGGGAGATTCACAAAGAGTGGACTGCAGCTGGAGTCAGTGCTTCAAGAACCACTACGCACAGACGTATGCAAGACATGGGTTTCAGCTGTCGCATTCCTTGTGTCAAGCCACTCTTGAACAACAGACAGCGTCAGAAGCGTCTCGACTGGGCTAAAGACAAAAAGGACTGAACTGCTGCTGAGTGGTCCAAAGTTATGTTCTCTGATGAAAGTAAATTTTGCATTTCCTTTGGAAATCAGGGTCCCAGAGTCTGGAGGAAGAGAGGAGAGGAACAGAATCCACGTTGCTTGAGGTCCAGTGTAAAGTTTCCACAGTCAGTGATGGTTTGGGGTGCCATGTCATCTGCTGGTGTTGGTCCACTGTGTTTTCTGAGGTCCAAGGTCAACACAGCCGTATACCAGGAAGTTTTAGAGCACTTCATGCTTCCTGCTGCTAACCAACTTTATGGAGATGCAGATTTCATTTTCCAACAGGACTTGGCACCTGCACACAGTGCCAAAGCTACCAGTACCTGGTTTAAGGACCATGGTATCCCTGTTCTTAAATGGGCCAGCAAACTCGCCTGACCTTAACCCCATAGAAAATCTATGGGGTATTGTGAAAAGGAAGATGCGATATGCCAGACCCAACAATGCAGAAGAGCTGAAGGCCACTATCAGAGCAACCTGGGCTCTCATAACACTTGAGCAGTGCCACAGACTGATCGACTCCATGCCATGCCGCATTGCTGCAGTAATTCAGGCAAAAGGAGCCCCAACTAAGTATTGAGTGCTGTACATGCTCATACTTTTCATGTTCATACTTTTCAGTTGGCCAAGATTTCTAAAAATCCATTCTTTGTATTGGTCTTAAGTAATATTCTAATTTTCTGAGATACTGAATTTGGGGTTTTCATTAGTTGTCACTTATAATCATCAAAATTAAAAGAAATAAACACTTGAAATATATCAGTCTGTGTGGAATGAATGTATACATTATACAAGTTTCACTTTTTGAATGGAATTAGTGAATTAGTAATTATAACTTTTTGATTGATATTCTAATTATATGACCAGCACCTGTATATATATAACCTGAATGTACTGTAACTCGCTTTGGATAAAAGCATCTGCTAAATGCAGAAATGTAAATGTGTATTATACTTGGAATGTATACCTGGCAACTTAAGAACGGAGAGGCGGTTGTAACACAAACAACGTGAGTTTCAGCCAGAACATACAGTGCTCAGCGTAAATGAGTACACCCCTTTGAAAAGTAACATTTTAAACAATATCTCAATGAACACAATAACATTTTCCAAAATGTTGACAAGACTAAGTTTTATATAACATCTGTTTAACTTATAACATGAAAGTAAGGTTAATAATATAACTTAGAGAACAACATTTTCAGTTTTACTCAAATTAGGGTGATGCAAAAATGAGTACACCCCACTGAAAGTCTCTGGAGCAAAGCTAAATTTTAGACTACAAATGTCTAATTTAACAACAATTCAACCACAGGTGAGTCTAATTGTTCATTGTTCAGCAGACAGTTGACTATAAAAGGGTGTTACTTAAAGAAAACCCCTTCCCATTTCATGCTGTCAGCAATGGCACCACATGGAAGAGAAATGTCACAAGACCTGAGAAAGAAAATAATTTCTTTACACAAGAAAGGTGAAGGCTACAAGAAGATCAGCAAAGCTTTACTTATCAGTCAGAATACTGTAGCAAAAGTGGTACAAACATTTAAAAAATATGAACTGCAACCATCTCACAGAGACGTCCAGGTCGTCCACGGAAGTTAACACCTCGTCAGGAGCATCTTCTGATGAGAAGGGTTGAAGAAAATCGACATGCAAGTTCACTGCAGTTATCTAAAGAAGTAGAAAGCCAAACTGGGGTGACTATTTCCCGTGACACAATACGGCGTACACTGCAGAGGAATGGTATGCATGGGTGCCGTCCACGAAAGAAGCCTCTCCTAAAGCCCAGGCACAAAAAAGCCCGCCTAGAGTTTGCCAGGGCCCATGCTGACAAAGATGAAGACTACTGGGACTCTATACTCTGGAGTGATGAGACCAAGATAAATGTTTTTGGAACTGATGGCTTCAAAACTGTATGGTGTCGCAAAGGTGAGGAATACAAAGAAAAATGCATGGTGCCTACAGCGAAACATGGTGGTGGCAGTGTCCTTATGTGGGGCTGCATGAGTGCTGCTGGTGTCGGGGAGCTGCATTTCATTGATGGCATCATGAATTCACAAATGTACTGCTCTATACTGAAAGAGAAGATGCTACCATCACTCCGTGCCCTTGGTCGTCGTGCACTTTTCCAATATGTATTCCAACACATCTAAGGCCACTGTTGGATTTCTGAAGAAGAACAGGGTGAAAGTGATTCAGTGGCCAAGTATGTCTCCTGATCTGAACCCAATCGAACACCTATGGGGAATTCTGAAGAGACAAGTTGAGCATCACTCTCCATCCAGCATCCAATCTCTAAAAGAGGTCATTCTTGAAGAATGGAAAAAGATAGATCTGGCAAAATGTCGCCAACTTGTTCATTCCATGCCTAGAAGACTTGGTGCTGTCATTAAAAATCATGGAGGCTATACAAAGTACTAGATTTAGTAGTTTTTGTTGTGGGGTGTACTCATTTTTGCATCACCCTAATTTGAGTAAAACTGAAAAATGTGTAATCTAAGTTATATTATTAACCTTACTTTCATGTTATAAGTTAAACAGATTCAACATTTTGGAAATGTTTTTTTGTTCATTGAGATATTGTTTAAAATTTTACTTTTCAAAGGGGGTGTACTCATAAGAACAATAAACATGAGAACAGCCACTATAGATTGTATAAGATAATAAACACACGATTACGATAGAATATGGTTTGTATGTGATTTTTTTTCGATGAATGTGTACATCTGAAATGTTAATTTATGCAGCGATATAAAAGGCTATAAATAGCATATTTTAACAACAGTAAACGACCAACTTCCACGTGTGATTGCAAAAGGAAATTATTACAAACACTCAATGGTGGTTTGAAGTGAGTTCTGAGTAAAAGTGTACTATTAATCTCATAAATTGTCTTATGAAGCATGATGCTAATGTTAGCTCTAACGCAGCTGTAGAACAGGTCCATTCTTCTTCATAATGCATTTTGTCATAATACTTCACGTAAGGTCGCAAGAAAATGTTTTGTTGTATTTATTTAGAAATACTTTTGATAATAGTTGGGTAAATGTATACTGGGATTGAAGCAATGTTGCTTGGTGAACATTTTATTGTCAGTAAAAAGACTGATAATGGCTGAATAAAAACAAAATAACAATAATCTTATAATTATGTCTCATAGCTGGTCGAGGTATGAAAGGTTCTGTTTCCTTAAACTAGTTTGTCATACATGTCTTTATTTCAACACATTTACAGGCAAATCCTAGTATTTTAAATTTGTGATTAATCGTGATTTGATTCATTTTTTTTATCGATTGACAGCACTAGATATAACCTATGTTCACATGCATGAAAAAAAAAAACTGTTAAGGGACCAGGTAGGCTGTTTTTGATCAATAATCTCAAAAGCGCCACATATCAGTAAATGTATCAGTCTTGTAAACTTAAAGTCTTGTAAACTCTGCTATGTATTTTTTTTTAAGCTGCTGTTTTGACTGTTTTGTTTGAAAAGTTTGCGACTTTCATGTAATTACTATGTTCAGAGTAACTACTGCGGGACAGAACTGGTTGATCTAAAATATACCTTTCCTTTGACATTACGATGTGCTGGCATACGCTGTGTGTGTTTGTGTGGCTGTGTAACTTTCATTTAACCATTATGGGCCTCATTCAATACAAGCAGAACTAATTTCTTTGTAATGGTCTTGAACAGTCTAGTTTAAATGACAAACAGTCAGAATGTTTTTTAGCAGGGATAAAGTGTTAAGAAGGACCTCAGTGTGATGTCTGACAACTGCTGGGCTTCACACAGTTAAATAATGGCACCAATCCACCCGGGAGCATTCCAGTGGCATGACACACTCTCTCTCTCTCTCTCTCTCTCTCTCTCTCTCTCTCTCTCTCTCTCTCTCTCTCTCTCTCTCTCTCTCTCTCACTCACTCACGAGGTCCTGGCTTTCTACCTGCTATAGATAGGCTAGTTTACCATGCTGTTGGTGTCACATGGCGTGTCACATGAAAGTACTTTCATCCACGTGCTGGAGGAGACAGTACATGATTTTTTACTTGTATTAAAACACAGGCTCCTTTGCTGTAAAAGAGGCTACAGGAGTCAGGAGTGTTTGACAGGTTATTATTATTTATTTATTTTAGTTTATAAACTTTATGGCTGTCTTTGCTTTTGAAAGTTACAGTTATTTTTTTTCACAACTTTTGGTGCCTGACATACTAAAAGTTAAGTGGTTATTATAGGTTTTGAAGCTATTATGGTTCACACAAGAAAGCCAAGTTTCTCATCTAACGACAGCTTTACACTATAAATTGTGAGTTAACTTAATGTGTTTTTAAAGATTAGTACCCAGACAATGAAGTTATTTCAAACACCACATTGGAAACTGGTGTGTGTTCAAATCATGATTACCCATACAGTATATCCTGGAAAATAAATGTAGTTACTTGGCTCTTTAACGAAAGCTCTTATATTTGAGACCTTGGCTTGTGCGAAATGGGTCAGTGAGATATTTACTCATCTAAAATAATATTTCAGAAAGCCCAGGCTGATAGGAGTAGACAGCATGTTTTCTCATTGTGGTTTGTTTAAAAGGCTTGTAGGTGAGCTGTTGAATGATGTTCATGAATGATCCTGAAATGTTCCATTGTATTAAACCAACAGAGTGTGCTGGAAAAGCAGAATGAAAGAAACACTAATTTGTACGATACTAGCATGCTCTCATGATTATGCATTACTTTTTAATAGTTGTGGTTATTGAGTACTCACCTTGTTAAAAAAAATACAAAACTACATTTGTAGTGTATAAAATGACAGACCACAGTTTTTGATCGGTCATACTTTAGTTTGGGGACCAATTCTGAATCAGAATCAGAAAGAACTTCTCACTATTAAGTAACTACAGAACTACACCTTTTGCCTCAATAATCTCCTAATTTGCTGCTTATTAAAAGTTAGCAAGGTAGTTGTTAAGTTTAGGTATAGAATATGATTAAGGGAACTAAAATATGGTAATGCAGAATAAGGCATTGTGCTTTATAAGTATTATTAAACAGCCAGTATGCTAGTATGCTGCATGCGAATAAGCAAATAGTTAATGTCAAAAATTGGTCCTTAAACTAAATTCTTAATTTCTTTTAATGGGACATTTAGGAGAATTTTAGGTAACAATGTTATTTTCTTTTTAACTAGTATGTTTAAGTTTCTTAATTTCAAATTTGATGCCTGCTACAGGTCTCAAAATAGTTGGGACGGGGGCGTGTTTACATTTACATTACATTTACATTTATGCATTTAGCAGACGCTTTTATCCAAAGTGACTTACAATTGCATTCAGGTTATACATTTTCATTAGTATGTGTGTTCCCTGGGAATCGAACCCAAAACCTTTTGTGCTGCTGACGCAATGCTCTACCACTGAGCCACACAGGAACACAAAGCCTTTGCAATTTGACGTTGAGGAATGTTTACCATGGTGTAGCATCACCTCTTCTTTTCAAAACAGTTTGAAGAGGTCTGGGCATTGAGGTTATGAGTTTCTGGAGTTTTGGTGTTGGAATTTGGTTCCATTCTTGCCTGATATAGGTTTCCAGCTGCTGAAGAGATCATGTTCATCAATGATGCACCAAATGTTCTTTATAGATGAAAGATCTGGACTGCAGGCAGGCCAATTCATGACCCAGACTCTTGTACTATGAAGCCATGCTGTTGTAATAGCTACAGTATGTGGTTTTGCATTGTCCTGCTGAAATACACAGTGCCTTCCCTGAAATAGACATCATCTGAAGGGGAGCATATGTTGTTCTAAAACCTTTATATACCTTTCAGCATTCATAGTGCCTTCCAAAACATGCAAGCACTTATGCACCCCCATACCATCAGAGATACTGGCTTTTGAACTGAACGCTGATAACACACAGGAAGGTTTAGCCCGGAGGACACAGCGTCCATGATTTCCAACAAGAATGTCAAATTTGGACTCGTCTGACCATAGAACACTTTTCCACTTTGAAACAGTCTATTTTAAATGAGCCTTGGCCCACAGGACATGACGGTGCTTCTGGACCATGTTCACATATGGCTTCCTTTTTGTATGACAGAGCTTTAGTTGGCATCTGCAGATGGCAGGGTGGATGGTGTTTACTGACAGTGGTTTCTGGAAGTATTCCTGGGCCCATTTAGTAATGTCAATGACAGAATCACACCGTTAAGTGATGCAGTGTCGTCTGAGGGCCTGAAGACCACGGGCATCCAACAAAGGTCTTAGGCCTTGTCCCTTATGCACAGAGATTTATCCAGTTTCTCTGTATCTTTTGATGATGTTATGCACTGTAGATTATGAGATTTGCAAAGCCTTTGCAATTTGACGTTGAGGAATGTTTTAAAGTATTCCACAATATTTTCACAGATTGGTGAGCCTCTGCCCATATTTACTTCTGAGAGACTCTGCCTTTCCAAGGCATCTCTTTTATAGCTAATCATGTTACAGACCTGATGTCAATTGACTTAATTGGTTGCTAGATGTTCTCCCAGCTGGATCTTTTCAAAATTTCTTGCTTTTTAAGCCCTTTGTTGCCCCTGTGCTAACTTTTTTTGAGACCTGTAGCAGGCATCAAATTTGAAATGAGCTCATTTAGTGGATAAAAGTGTAAAATGTCTCAGTTTAAATATTTGTTATGTTCTCTATATTCTATTGTGAATAAAATATTGGCTCATGTGATTTGAAAGTCCTTAAGTTTTCATTTTATTCTATTTAAAAAAAAGTCCCAACATTTCCAGAATTCGGGTTGTACATTATGCTACCATAAATGATAATAGCTGGGAAAAGAAAAGCACTTGAAGAAAGGATATAATTAGAGGTTACATCTAGAAAACACAAAGCAGACAATTGATGTTATACATTGATTTAATACATTCTCTTACATTATTTTATCTGTTCTTCCCTATGGCTATTCCTTTCTGACAGAGTGTAGTGAATCTGATTAGCGAGCTTCAGGAGCAGATGTGTAGGATTCGGCAGGAGATCTCTAATAAGATCCAAGAGAAGCCAGCTGAGATTGTAACAGAGGAAGGTTGTGGCAGTGAGCCAGCGCATGCCACTCTGACTGAGCCAAAGCCAGCGGTGGGTCTGAGACACATTAAACACTGTGAAACTGTGGTCACTGTGGATTAAAAAATTGTAGGCACCCCTTGGATCTGACAGGTTTAATGTAATAGTCTGTAATCTGTAAAAACAATGTTTGTGTTTATGAATTGGTGTCCAAATTGGTAACACTTTATTTTGACAGTCCATTTTCGATATTCTGCTGACTATAAGTAACTTTTTTCAACTTAATGTCAGCTACCAGTCAATAACACATGAATATACTGTATATAACACATGAAATCCATAATTGTTATGGCCACTAATAAAATATACAAAAAACCTGGAAATTCCAAATTATAGCTCACTGTGTCAACAATCTCTCCTCACCATGTTCACAGGGTGAGCAAGAGTCATTTTGAGCACATTGGACCCTTTGTTCCTCACACTGCCCTGTGTTTATGGACTTAAGTGTGTAGAATGTCTGTGGAGTATCAATAGACAGTCTGCTTAATATCTGCTAAAAAAATATATGTTGATGGTCCCTCAACAAGCATTATGCTAACTGTAAGTAACTTTGCAAGTATACAGTATCTCACAGAAGTGAGTACAGCCCTCACATTTTTGTAAATATTTTATTATATCTTTTCATGTGACAACACTGAATAAATGTAAAGTAGTGAGTGTACAGCTTGTATAACAGTGTAACTTTGCTGTCCCCTCAAAATAACTAAACACACAGCCATTAATGTCTAAACCGCTGACCACAAAAGTGAGTTCACCCCTAAGTGAAAATTTCCACATTGGGCCCAAAGTGTCAATATTTTGTGTGGCCACCATTATCTTCCATCACTGCTTTAACCCTCTTGGGCATGGAGTTCACCATAGCTTCACAGGTTGCCACTGGAGTCCTCTTCCACTCCTCCATGACAATATTACGGAGCTGGTGGATGTTAGAGACCTTACACTCCTCCACCTTCTATTTGAGGATGCCCCACAGATGCTCAATAGGGTTTAGGTCTGGATACATGCATGGCAAGTCCATCACCTCTACCCTCAGCTTCTTTAGCAAGGCAGTGGTCGTCTTGGAGGTGTGTTTGGGGTGGTTATCAAGTTGGAATACTGCCCTGCGGCCCAGTCTCCGAAGAGAGGAGATCATGCTCTGCTTCAGTATGTCAAAATACATGTTGGCATTCATGGTTCCCTCAATAAGCTGTATCTCCCCAGTGCCAGCAGCACTCATGCAGCCCCAGTGTTTAGGCAAGACACACTTGTCTTTGTACTCCTCAGCTGGTTGCCGCCACACACTCTTGACACCATCTCAACCAAATAAGTTTATCTTGGTCTCATCAGACCACAGGATATGGTTCCAGTAATCCATGTCCTTAGTTTGCTTGTCTTGAGCAAACTGTTTGCGAGCTTTCTTGTGCATCATCTTTAGAAGAGTCTTCATTCTGGGACGACAGCCATGCAGACCAATTTGATGCAGTGTGCGGCGTATGATCTGAGCACTGACAGGCTGACCCCCCACCCCTTCAACCTCTGCAGTAATACTGGCAGCACTCATGCATCTATTTTCCCAGACACAACCTTGGATATGACGCTGAGCACGTGCACTCAACTTCTTTGGTCGACCTTGGCGAGGCCTGTTCTGAGTGGAATCTGTCCTGTTAAACCGCTGTATAGTCTTGGCCACCGTGCTGCAGCTCAGTTTCAGGGTCTTGGCAATCTTCTTATAGCCTACGCCATCTTTATGTAGAGCAACAATTCTTTTTTCAGATCCTCAGAGAGTTATTTGCCATGTTGAAATTCCACTGACCAGTATGAGAGCGATAACACCAAATTTGACACAACCTGCTCCCCATTCACACCTGAGACCTTGTGACACTAACGAGCCACATGACACGAGGGAGAGAAAATGGCTAATTGGACCCAATTTAGACATATTCACTTAGGGGTGTACTCACTTTTGTGGCCAGCGGTTTAGACATTAATGGCTGTGTGTTGAGTTATTTTCAGGGGACAGCAAATTTACACTGTTATACAAGCTGTACACTCACTACTTTACATTGTAGCAAAGTGCCATTTCTTCAGTGTTGTCACATGAAAAGATATAATAAAATATTTACAAAAATGTGAGGGGTGTACTCACTTCTGTGAGATACTGTATATATATATTATAATAATTTTGCAGTTTCTTTTTAACATGGGGACATTATGTATTCCCATTATTCCCCTTTAACATTATTCATTATTGGTGTGTGCATTATTACACAGAACCTGCTTCAGGAGCTCAAGATGCTCAAGCATCGAGTTGACGAGCTGGAACAGGAGAAGATGCAGTACGAGCAGAAGCTCAAAGTGACACAGGTACTACCACACAAATGTGATTGTGTATCACAAAGGCACAAATGTTGTCCAAAAGTTGTTGTTCACAGACAATATTCCAATAAAGCTCATGTTGTGAACAACTGTGGTCGATGTAGCAGTGTTTCTGCTCTCTATGTCCTTTTTAATACTCTTGTAAACATGTACTATGACTTGTTTCTAATGCAGATAATTTGTATTAATTTGTACATTTTAGTCTATATCATAATTAAGTGTTTTTACTCTCTCAGGCAGAGATCATGAGTTTACAGCAGCTGTTGAGCTGTAAGAACTCTGAGATAGAGAGTCTACAGGCTCAGCTGCTCTCCAGATCTCCAGTGTCTGTAGACAGCACAGAAAGAGGTACTGCTTTCTCTCTCTAATCCATCTAAAGGCCTGCCCTGATGCAGTCAATACTAATGTTAAAGGCAATTTAGATATTTGTATTTTTCACAGCTGTGTCTAATTAGTGTGCATGCTAATTAGTGATAAGCCTCTATTTCTACATTTGAGATATTTGTCCCATAACTGTGTGCACCTTGCTAGGTAGCAAAATTATTAGTTCTACTGTTTTTAAATCAGTTGTTTGTCCGACTAATGACAGACAGTGCGAGAGTTCAGGGAATGCATGCATATACATATACAAGGTATACAGATGTTGTTAGTTACATACAGTACCATGCATGACTAGCAGTATGAGTAGTATGTCCAAAAATGCAGTATTCATAAAATAGTAGGTAAAACATACCTAAGTGACTTACTGCTTCCGCAGAGGTTCTAAAAAGCATGATGTTGCAGACTTTATAGAACATACTTTATTAATGGCCGAGAAGTAAGTTATTCATCAAATAAAGTGCATAAACTGACAAGCAGTGTTGGGGAAAGTTACTTTTAAAAGTAATGCATTACAATATTGCGTTACTCCCTAAAAAAGTAACTAATTACGTTACTTAGTTACTTTTTATGGAAAGTAATGCGTTACATTACTTTTGCGTTACTTTCGCGTTACTTTTTAAATATGAGGGTTTACAAAGGCTTGATAGTTTGTTTTTAATACAAGAAGTTCTAATTATAGCAAATGTAAAAGCCTTTCACACCCAAAAGTGTAATGAATAAACCTCAGGCTGAAGGAAAAGTACATTTACGTCTGTACAGTAGAACGCAGAAAAAGAAGGTTCAACACTCTTCAGCAATAAAAAAAACAACGAAGCACAATTGTTAGTTTATCTAAAGTAATTTTTGCTTATTAGTATGGTTGAACTGGCTCATCAAAGGTCAGCAGCAAACACATTGGTTAATAAAATGAGATTAGATATATTTGTGTTGTTTAACATATTTAATTATTGCAGGTTTGCGTCATATTCTGAGTTTGCATTTGACTGTTTTAATTCATTTTGATGAATATTGAATCTGTTTATTGTGAGTGGGATGAATTAATACACATTCACATTTAGTCTAGAATAGATTAGAACTACAGTAAGATCATGTTCACACAGCGCACTGTCAGTCAATAAATGGAAAAAAGTAACTGGTGTTACTTTTTTGAAAAAGTAACTCAGATATTTTCTAGTAAATTAAAAAAGTAATGCGGTACTTTACAAATTACTTGAAAAAAGTAATATTATTACGTAATTCGCGTTACTTGTAATGCATTACCCCCAACACTGCTGACAACACACAATTTCGGGAGCACATTGTCATTATTCTTGTAATTCCCTTTTGTGCTTTTACAGTGACACTTAAATTCCACACTTAACCATTACATTTTATCTGCATTAAACTGGCCATTAGCTGCCCTGCTCTTTAGATTTTGGCATTAGCCTTTGAAAAGTACATATCAGTCAATCACTAATGTTAACAGCAGTTATTATTGCCATATGTGTATGCTGTGTGGTGTGGTAGCTAACAATGATTATTTTTCCTTACTACCATTCACTCACCATCAGAGGAAATATACAGAAGGAGACTCAACAACAAACGTAAGCTTGTTTATATTACACAACTTCACATAAATTGCTAGAAAGATTAATGCAGAATTAATATGCGCACATAAAACTAATTTTTGCATTTGATTGTGTAAGTTCTCACTTGTTTCATTGTTTTATGTGACACCATAAACTCATGCCTGTGTACATTTCTTGTGAACTGGTGACTCAAAAAATGAAGTCATAACCATTTATTGCTCCATTTGGCTTTCCTTGGAAAAGTAAGATCGGTGTAATTCCTGTTTTCCATGTCTGTATACTTTAATTATGTTCAGGATAGTAGATCTTAAACATTTAAAAGGTTTATGAAATTCTAGACTGTATTTACTTGACACTGTAAACAATCTTGCAGATCTTGAATAGATCTTTATTTCTTTTTTTTCTGTCAACAGGAATGGAATCACTTATTGCAGCAAATTATGAAAAGGTGTTTTTTTTTACTTTAAACATTAAAAGAATATATATATATATATATATATATATATATATATATATATATATATAAATAAACACATGAAATCCATAATTGTTATGGCCACTAATAAAATATACAAAAAACCTGGAAATTCCAAATTATAGCTCACTGTGTCAACACTCTCTCCTCACCATGTTCACAGGGTGAGCAAGAGTCATTTTGAGCACATTGGACCCTTTGTTCCTCACACTGCCCTGTGTTTATGGACTTAAGTGTGTAGAATGTCTGTGGAACTGAAGCCAAAACCAGTTTCCCCAGACATTTGCCAAATACTTGGACTTACAGAACCTGTGGCAGAGACAGCCTTGTGTGCCATTTGATCACATGTATTATTTGGTGTCTGTTTCATTTTGGTGTCTGTAGGATCGTCGAATAGAAGAGCTCACTCTCCTCCTCAGCAAATTCAGACAAATGAATGACATCATGACTTTAGTTCAAGGTAAATTCTTAAACTATGTTTAATCTGTTTTTATCAGATAGTCAATGGTCATATACCCATATAAACCATTTTAACCAAAACCAAATATTTAAAATACAAAAAGGTCACTATAATCATGCATTAAACAAAAATGTGCATAAGAGAGTTTTTTATAACAATCAAATTTTTATTCTTAGTCAAGTATGCTGATAATTTAGAAATCAATAAATGAAGAGTGCATTGTTTGTTGGAAATGTCAATGAGATTAAATAAAAACCTAATTGTTATTTTATTCAAATTAAATCACACTTGTTGGGAGTTATGATCAGGTGTTGAAATATTGAATTACAGATAGCTACCCTAGTGAAAAATAAATATACTAAAATGTACTGTATCTGAAATATATTTATTTAATGCTTAGTATACTACAAATACATTTTCATATTTGTATACTTAATACAAATACCCTGCAATTGTACTTTTAGTATACTAAACTGGTATACTTAAATGGCCCGGTTTCACAAGCAGGGCTTAGCTTAAGCCAGGACTAGGCCTTAGTTAAATTAAGATATGTAAGCAACTTTTATAAAAAATGCCTTAGAAGAAAACATTACAGGAGTGCATCTTGACACATAACAATTACACTGATATATTTTAAGATATGTCAGAACAAGATATTTTTAGTTGAGACAGCTCAAACATGCATTTTAGTCTGGGACTTAAGCCTTTTCTGTGAAACCAGGGGAAAGTTTGCTAAATCGGAACAACTAATTTTGTTCTTTAATCAATGCACTTGATTCATGTGGACGAAAGTACAACTAAAGATATACTGAAGCATATTTAATACTAAAGTATATCTGAAATATTCAGTATACTTCAGGCACACTTTTAAATATATTGCATTTAAAGACTGATACTATTCAAAGTTCATAAAATCTTCATCAATAGTGGCATTAAAACACATGTTAGGCATAATATTAAGAAATGTGCTTTGTACAATAAAGAAATATTCCAAATAAAGTTGGAATATTTCTTAATCAGTAAGTCTCGAGCAATATGTCAGTAAACATGTTAATATATTTGAACTATACTTATTATGAAATAAATGTGTTTTAAATAAAGTAATTTTAATTAGTTACATTTAAGAAAAGATTTTTTACTAGGGTACAGCTTAATGATATTTATTTATTTCATAAATTGTAAATGATGCAGAAGTCTTCCTCAGACCTATATGGTTTATGTATATGTTTTTTTTTAGATTAACTGTTTTTTTCTAGAAGACAAATCAGCAGAGATATGCAGCTATTAAAATATTTATTGAAGATTTAACCTCATAATGGAAAACAGAGGTGGCTGTGCTTCACGGCCCATTTTCCACAAGACTGTAAAGGTCTCGGTGGGCGTGTAAAAGAACACAGCGACTGAATCTCTTTACATGACTTTATCCGCCTCTCTCTCTGTGACACATAAAATCATAAAAAAATAATAAAAATGCTCATGCTGTGATCCATCCTTTAGTGTTTTTAACAAACTTGTGTGTGTGTGTGTAAACTATTTTAGTGTGTGTGGGGGGGACCCATTCTCAGGGCTCTGCATTTAACCCATCCAAAGCACAAACACACACCGTACACACCCGGAGCAGTGAGTATGCTGCGGCGCCCGGGAGTGGCTGCTGACACTTACATTTCTTGATAATTGAGACTGAAGGGATTGAAAAAGGAGTTCAATTTAGGGTGATTGTGTCTGAACTTATTCAAATGAAGATTTTTTGTCTCTTTAAAATTATAATATTATAATCTTAATTCAAGATAAAGTTGACCTTTAGTAGCTCGTCTGTTTGAAAATGATTAATAGTTGAAAACCTCTACTGTTTTCTTCAGTTTCACTTCTTTTAAGTAGGGTAACAGAAATTACATTTCCAAAGATGCAAAAATAAATGTGTTTAAATACCGCAGGTAACAGCATCTGTAAAACAGAACGGGACTATGCAAACCTCATTTGTGTGTGTGGGGGGTCAAACACATTTACATTTCCTGTAACTTATTCCTTTTTTTGAATATATGTCACAGTTTCTTCTCATACTCTAGATCATTTCAAACAGTTATTTTCCTAGATGTTATTTTCCTCAGGTCCATCAGTATGGAAGACTTTGAAGGCAGCCAAGCACAAAAGGTTTGAGCAAACAACCAATCTAATTTATTTACAGTTGATAGCTGTTGATACATAATTATTTATTTATGGTTTGTGTGTGTGTGGTTTACACAGAGCTTATCAAATCCTAAAATGATGTTGACATACCAAGGTTCATTCTAGTGATTTACTCTATTTTTCAGGCTGTGGATGGAAAACTGGTAGAGCCTGTTCTTTCAGAGGAGGTATAGAAATCAATGTCTTAAGTTATTAATCTGTCATTATATATATACTCTTATTCTTCTAGTTGAATTAAAACTAAATAAGTCAGCATAACTGAAATCATGGCCATGTTGTTATTGGCAGTGGTTTAATGCTGATGCTATAATAGGAGGCTTTTGAAGATTAAACATGTCTGCAGTAGCCAGCATTACCTACACTTCACTTCTCACCCATTTGTATAGACTCGACCAGCTGATAACAAACATCCGACACGTCCAACAGTGTTGAGTCACCCAGAGAAGGGAGAGAGTGAGGCGAGTGACACATCAGACCTGAGGACACCAGAGAACAAGGATGAAGACATCAACCTTAGTATGATATATTTTCATAGTATCTTGTCCTGTGTTGAAGACACTGCTGATTCATTTAAGCCTATCATAATAATTCAGTATTTACCTTTTGAAGATAACTGTCCGATAGCAGGTGATCTTGCATAATTTGACTACACTCTTAAAAATAGAGGGTCTTCAAAGGTTCTTCACAGCGATGCCATAGAAGAACCATTCAGAAAAAAAGTTTATTTAAATAACCATCTCTTTATTACCTTTTTATAATCTGAAAAACCTTCTTTCACCACAAATAACATTTAGTGAAACAGAAAGGTTCTTCAGATGTTAAAGGTTCTTTATGGAACCCTTTAGACAAAAAAATGTATTCTATGACATTGTGAAGCATCTTTATTTTTAACAGTGTATTGGCATAAAGTCTGGTCCATATTGGAACTTGTTCTAACCAAGAACTGCAGAAAAGTCCATCTGAATGACATGTGAAGTGACCAACCATTTTGACTTTTTATGCAACTTTTATCATAGCTGGTACTATAAATCTGAAATTATAAAGGTTTTACCTTTCAAAAAAAAAAATGATATTTGATGAGTCTGTGCAACTCATCATAGACCAGTTGCAAATTATATCTTGATTCCCAGCCCTGCTTATTTGTGTTTGATCTCATACCCACCCATCTCTGGTTAAATATGTTTTTTTTTTTGTGACTAGAATGTAAAATTTCTCCACACTATTTTGGAGCAAAACCACTTATATCATTCCTAAAACCCTGTGCCTTTGATGGACTCTAATGAAAGGGTTTCCATCAGGAACCAGATCTATCATATGGGCCCCACTTGTTCAGGACCCACCCTGTAACTGAAGCTCATCTGAAGGGAGGCAAATCATTGCCAGATGCCCAAACATGCTTTGACAAGCAGGGAGACTGGAGACAGGCCTATGAAAACCTGCTCTGTTAGTCTCTGATGCTCCATTAGCACAGCTGCTTTCATTTCATTAATTTAAATCTCTAACAATGAGCGAATAGTACTGAAGACCAAACAACAACAACAACAACAAAAAAGAAAACTGCACAGAGAGTCCTTTGTCTTTGGTAATTGCATGTACATTTCCAACGCTATCTCACGGTAATTTGTACATATTTTACGAGGTGGCTAATTCGTACGAATTCGTACGACCTCACTTGTACGATTTAGTATGATTTGTCTAAACCTCAGTGACGGCCCTCCACCCAGTAGGACAAAACGGACACGTTTAGGGTTCATAGGCGTTCATAATTCAACACGAATTCCCCTCAACAGCTCAACATCCAGTTAGGGGGCCCCCCAAGGATGTAGCCCCCTCCTCTTCACTCTGTCATTCACACACTCCAACCTCTTCATTAAATTTGTACAACTGTGGTGGGTCTCATTCATACGAATTGGCAACTTGTAAAAAAAGGAGATGCATACAATTTAGCAAAAATTTTATGATTTGGACCAACAACACTGTACGAGTAAGGAAGAGCCAGAGCCCCGACCCCATCGTAAGAATCGAGAGCAACCTCGTACGAATTAGCCACAGATAGTGAGAGCTCGTAAAATATGTACTCCTACCCTCCACCAACAGAATACCACCCACCCGTGTCGTGAGATCGGGCTGACATTTCACACAGGACCAACAGACTGTGAATCTCCCTCCCGTCCTTGCCCCCCCCTCCCTCTCTTACACCACGCACCACTAACTAAAACACACCACACCCACCCACCCCCGCACACGCACACACACACTGTGAAATAGGGCTGAATTTAACTACCTCTTCTACAGACTGCTCTCTCGTCACAATCAAATCTCTCCCTCCTTTTATTCCCTTTTCACTGTTTTCTATTTTTTATTATTATTATTATTATTATTATTTTATTTTATTTTTGGAATTTTAAAAAGACAGGAGTAAGAGAGTAATGCTTTGACTGTATATAAAGGAATATTGCTGTTTATTTTTAGCAATGCACCACTCCTATGGTTTTCTCTATCTGATTACTGCAGAAAATAAATTAAATACTCCGAGTTTGTAAAAAGGAATGGAAAAATGGTATTTCAATTAAAGCCACAGCGGTCAAGCATGCAGAACTGCAATTATTTATTCAATTAATAGACTAATTCAAAAGTATAACCATAGCACATAACATTAAGAGATGTTACCATGGGATTAGAATCACTCTTCTACATTTTCTGTGCAAAACTATTTCCAGTCTTTGAACACATGCTATTATCACTTGTGCAAGATATACACAAAAGCTATGTAATTCATAAATAACTATCATAAAGGAAAATTCCAACAGAGATTGTCATTAATGAATAATAATAATAATAACAAAATAATAACCCTACCTCAAAACAAATCTACAGCTCTGATCAATTACATTTACTGCATACTGAATTCTGCAATAAAATAAAATGCTGTAACAAAAACATTATTTCATTAATTAATTCATTCATTATCATTGTAAGTCTATATGATTTTTTTCCGTTGTCTTTGTTTGCTGAGGGACTAAATAAATATAAATACATACATACTGTACATACATACATAACATACAATAAGATTGTATAATGAACATTTGCACACGTTGAGCCTCCTCTTTATAATGCCTTGCTTTTTTTTTCTTTACTTGAATTTATTTTCTTTATTTTTTAAACCAAAATAGCATTCTGTTGCGGGTTTATGTTACTTGCCATTCAGCAATAATTAAAAAAAATATATTATTATTATTTTTTTTTCCCCAAAGGAATTACAGAGAAAATGAAGGACACAACCAAGTCTGGCCTTTCTTCAGTGTCTTCTGGAGTTGACTCTGGCCAGCAGTCTCCTGTGTTACAAGAAAACGTCAAAAATAGCAGCATACGCAAACTTTGGGGAAAGTGAGTTGATTATGACCAGGGGCAATTGCATTATTCAATTATGGAAATGTTAGTTACTTGCATCTTCCCTGTTTCTGTGTGAAACCATTGAAAAACAAGCATCTGACAGGTTGTGTTTGTATTGAGGATGAAGAGGACAGGTGTGCTGTCAGATGACATTGAGCCCATTCAGTTCAAGAGAGGAGGGTTCAGGGCCACAGCTGGGCCACGGCTAACACGGACCCCTGATTTTGGATGCTCATCCCGGTAAACTTTCCTTCATAATCAGACAGGGCCAGAGGTGCAATAGATTTTGAAATGACAATACAGATAAAGAGCTGTTATTGCTCTGATGATGTTATTATCTTGTCATCATTAGTACACACACACCTTTCTCTAAGTGGACGACGGAGCAGGTGTGTGGTTGGCTGGTGGACATTGGTTTGGGGCAGTATGTCAGTTTGGCACGTCAGTGGGTAGGCAGCGGACAAACCCTCCTCTCTGCCACTCCGCAGGAAATTGAGAAGGTATCATTTTAAATGTTATAGTATACACATATGTATAATATTAGTAAGAGTGTACTCTGAATGATGTACTTTTCTTTTCTAAAATCACCAACAAAAATATATTGATCTGCATGAAAGTCTTTGTCACAAACCCGGTCTCTGTGGCCCTCCCCGAACACCACCGGAGGGCACCGTCACCGGAGTATTAACCATGAACTGCATCTCCCACAATGCCCTGTACCTGAGACTGATTGCTGCACAGGTGTTTCTCATCTCTGTGGACTATATAAGCTGCCACCCATCATGCACACATTGCGAAGTCTTGTTTCTGCCCCGGCTAACATTTCTGAGCATGCGCCAACGCATCATCCTGTTATTACTGATCTTCTGTGTACGACCTAGGACTGTTTATCTGACCCTGTGATTCTCTGCCGCCTGCCCTTGTGATTTGATATCTGGACTGTCTACTACTTCTCCTGTCTGCCGCCTGCCTCGACCTAAGCCTGGTAAACGTTTATGAGTTTGAACCTGTCTCTATCATCCCTGTCGCTGGTATCCGATCTGTGCCTGTTTAACGTTGTCTTTAATAAAAGCTGCAAATTGATCCCGTGCCTCAGACCCTATGTTACAGAAGACTTCGCCAACTCAGGACCCAGCAGCTGTTTAAGAGACAGGAACTCCAGCTCACCACCGAGGTCTCAGCCCAAGCATCTATGCTAGCAGCACATCACCAACAACTACAGCGCCTCACTTCCCTCACAGAGGAGCTAAGCAAAACACTCCAGGCTCTGTGTAACATTGCAGCTCCGCCTACTCCGACACCACCACCGGCCGCTCTAAGCCAAAGCGCCAGCCAATCTATGACCAGCCCACGTTTGTCATTTCTGAGAAATACGATGGCACTCCTAACAAGTGTAAGGGGTTTCTCCTCCAGTGTACCATATTCATGGACCTTGTTGAACAACCCCATCTCTACCCCACTGATGACAGTCGTGTCCCTTTTGTATGCTCGTTGCTGACGGGCCACACATGAGGGCACTAGACTGGGCTACGGCGGTGTGGAAGGAGGTAATATGGCTTTCCCTTCCTTCCGAAACTTTATGCGTCAATTCAGAGAGGTTTTTGAACATGCAGTTGATGGAAAGGAAGTTGGGGAATGTGACGAGTGGGGCGGGGCCGAGAGCCGTGGGAATGGAGCGAGGCCGGTGGAGTGATTGCGAATGAATGACACCTGCGCCACTCACGGTCTCGAATCCCACGGAGGAGCTACGGAAGGATAAAAGGGAGGAGTGACGACAGTGGAAGACGAGAGAAGGACCAGGCCTGGGATTTTGTTTGTGTTTGTGTGCGGCATTTGTGTTTTGTGTGCCGGTGAGTGGCGCAGGTGAGTGGCATGTCATTCAATCACTCCACCGGCCTCCACCGGCCTCGTCCGTTCCCACGGCTCTCGGCCCCGCCCCACTGTCACAGGGAACAACTATTAGCCTTTGCAGGGAAAGCAGCACGGCGGCTGATTTATGCACTCACCTTTCGTACTCTCACTGCACAAACAGGCTGGGCTAACGATCCTCTAAAGCTGTTGTTCCGCAAGGGCCTCACGACCGATCTCCAATCTGAATTGGCTTGCCGTGACGAGGGAAGAACACTGGAACAGTTTATCGAACTCACCATTCGTATTGACAACCTGATGCGCTCTAGACGCCCCTTACGTCGCTCCGCTACACCGCCCTCTGCTGTCACGTGGAGAACCGCGCCAGAGCCCGAGCCTATGCAAGTGGGAGTGACACACCTCACGTCAGAGGAGAGAGAGCGCAGACGCCGTGAGTGTCTATGCCTATACTGCGGTCTGCCAGGCCATATGAGGATCTCCTGCCCTACGAGACCAACCTCTAGGGGTTCATCCTTGGTGAGTGCCAATTCGTCTATCTTATCCACACTCGAAGTTCCAGTAACCATAATGTTTGAAAACTCACAGTTTGATTCTCTGGCATTGATCGATTCTGGGGCTGCAGGCAATTTCATAGATATTAACTTTGCTAAGGCACACTCTCTTCCTCTTATTCCATGTGAATCTGGTGTGGCAGTGGCAGCGCTAGATAGCCGTCCCGTAGAAAGGCAAGGTTGGGCAGGGGCACATCAAATTCACCGCGCGCGCCACCAAGGACATCACAATGCGAACTGGATCTCTTCACACGGAAAGCATTCGCCTGTTTGCCATCGAATCACCCCAGAAACCCATAATCCTCGGTTTGCCCTGGCTGGAGAGACACAATCCCTGTATATCATGGTCCACAAGACAGATCGTTCAGTGGTCTGAGACATGTCACAAGCACTGCCTTTTGCTCCATTCTCACTCACCTATATCACCCGAATCTCTTCTTAAGGAAAGTCCAGTTATTCAGGGGCTACCCATTGAATACCATGATTTATGTGAAGCCTTCAGTAGATCTAAAGCCTCACAACTTCCTCCTCATCGTCCTAGTGATTGTGCGATCGATCTCATTTCTGGGGCAGTACCCACCAGAGGCAGAATTTTCCCGTTAACACAACAGGAGTCTGAGGTCATGAAAGCTTACATAGAGGAGGAGCTATCAAAGGGCTTCATCAGACCGTCCACATCACCAGCATCAGCAGGCTTCTTCTTTGTTAAGAAAAAGGATGGAGGATTACGCCCCTGCATTGATTATCGCCATCTCAATGAGATTACAGTCAAATTCCGCTACCCTCTGCCACTAGTTCCAGCCGCCCTGGAAATGCTCCGTTCTGCCAAGTACTTTACCAAGCTTGACCTCCGCAATGCATACAATCTTATCCGCATCAGAGAGGGAGATGAGTGGAAAACCGCCTTTTCTACCACCAATGGGCACTACGAATATCTGGTTATGCCGTTCGGGCTTGTCAACAGTCCATCAGTCTTTCAGGCTTTCATCAATGATGTGTTCCGGGACATGCTGGGTCGGTGGGCGATTGTGTACATGGACGATATATTAGTCTACTCAGACACACATGACTCCCATGTGCAACATGTAAGAGCAGTACTAAAACGCCTCATTGATCATCAGTTGTATGCCAAAATGGAGAAGTGTGAGTTTCATCAGACTCTAACGTCGTTTCTGGGTTACATCATTAGTGCTGACGGAGTGGCAATGGATGAGAAGAAGATCAACTCAGTCTTAAACTGGCCCACACCTAAAACCACGAAGGATCTACAACGTTTTCTGGGGTTTGCCAACTTCTACAGACGCTTCATCCACAACTTCAGCACAATCTCCGGGTTGCCCGCGTCAGCCGCTTCGTCGACCATTGACATCCTTGCTTAAGGGAGGCGCCGCTCTCCTGCGAAGCACTATTTCGTCTGGTCCACAGCAGCATCAGAGGCTTTTCAGCAACTAAAGGAGCGTTTCACCTCTGCACCGATTCTTCATCATCCCGATCCTGAACTCGAATTCTCAGTTGAAGTGGATGCTTCTAACACGGGTATTGGAGCCATCTCGAGAAAGCGTGTCTCAACTTCAGGGTAACTCTGCCAAGCTCTATCCGTGTGCCTAGGGACCGCGCCGTTTCTCAAGAAAAACTCAATGCAGCCGAAACGAACTAAGATGTTGGGGATCGAGAACTGCTAGCCATGAAAGCAGCCTTAGAGGAGTGGAGACATTGGCTAGAGGGCGCCAAACTACCTTTCATTGTACTCACAGATCACAGAAATTTGGAATACATTAGGTCAGCCAAACGTCTCTCCAAATGCCCCCGCCAAGCACAATGGTCACTGTTATTTTCCCGATTCGACTTTAATGTCACATACCGCCCCGGATCAAAGAATGGAAAAGCTGATGCCCTCTCAAGAAATTCGACTTTGCAACGTCCCCGGAGGTCCCCAATGAACCGGTCATTCCCACATCTCTTATTCTCGCTCCTGTACAATGGGACATCATAACCGAGATCACTGGGTCCGGTGCGGCGGTGGCACAAGCCAATGACCCCACACCACCTGACTGCCCACCGAACTTAACCTATGTTCCCGCAGATTTTCGTCAACGCATCCTTCGGATGATTCATGATTCTCCGTGAGGAGTTCTGGTCATCCGGGCATCACAGCCACGGCTCATCTCGTTACCAACCGGTTCTGGTGGCCTTCATTACAAAGGGATGTTACCACGTTTATCCAGCACTGTGCCACTTGCAGTATTACCAAACCATCTCATCAATGCCCAGCTGGGTTACTTCAACCTCTACCCATACCTCAACGCCCCTGGTCTCACATCGCCATTGACTTTGTAACTGATCTTCCCCGTTCAAGAAATCATACCACCATACTTACAGTCATCGATCGATTCTCGAAAGCTTGCCGTCTCATTCCTCTCACTAAGCTCCCCACAGCCTTTGAAACAGCTGAGGCTTTACTAGAACAGGTGTTCAGATTCTATGGACTACCCGAAGACATAGTCTCAGACCGGGGACCTCAGTTCACCTCCAGGGTCTGGTCTGCTTTCTGTCAGCAGCTCAACATAAACATCAGCCTAACCTCTGGCTATCACCCCGAATCCAATGGTCAAGTGGAGAGGCTTAATCAGGAGTTAACTCGCTTTCTAAGGTCTTACTGCCACAACAACCAGAATGACTGGAGTCGTTATCTGCTTTGGGCTGAATATGCGCAGAACTCACTACGCAAACCGTCCACTGGTCTAACACCGTTCCAGTGCGTCCTGGGTTTCCAACCTCCGCTATTTCCCTGGTCAGGGGAACCTTCGGATCTGCCCGCTGTCAATGATTGGCTACACCGAAGCGAGGAAACCTGGAATGCCGCTCACGTTCATCTCCAACATGCTGTACGCCGGGTTAGAGAACAAGCCAATCGTCGTCGGAGACCAGGCCCTCCCTACGCTCCGGGCCAGTGGGTGTGGTTGTCCACCAGAAACCTCCGTCTTCGCCTCCCGTGCAAGAAGCTCAGTCCCAGGTACGTGGGTCCTTTCAAAATAATTCGTCAAATTACACCAGTTTCATTTCGTTTAGCACTTCCTGCCAATTACCGTATCTTACCCACTTTCCATATTTCTTTTTTTTTTCTTTACTTGCTTTATTTTTTAAACAAGCCCGCCGGTGGTCCAATAATTAAAAATATATATTATTATTATTAAAACAATTTTTCCCCAAAGAGAGGGGAGGGGGACCTTTCTTCAGGAGGAGACCGCTGAGGAGAGCACCCTCCCATTGTGGTGGATGGCGAGGAGGCGTACCGAGTCAGGGAGATCCTGGATTCTCGACGCCGAGGCAGGGTGTTACAATACCTTATAGACTGGGAGGGGTACGGACCTGAAGAGAGGTCTTGGATCAATGCCCCGGACATCCTGGACTCCACGCTCACAGATGATTTCCATCGCGATCACCCTAACAGACCCGCTCCTCGACCCCGTGGAAGGCCTCGGCGTAGAACCGCCCCTCGCTTCAGGAGCCGCTCGCAGGGAGGGGGCTCTGTCACAAACCCGGTCTCTGTGGCCCTCCCCGAACACCACCGGAGGGCACCGTCACCGGAGTATTAACCATGAACTACATCTCCCACAATGCCCTGTACCTGAGACTGATTGCTGCACAGGTGTTTCTCATCTCTGTGGACTATATAAGCTGCCACCCATCATGCACACATTGCAAAGTCTTGTTTCTGCCCCGGCTAACATTTCTGAGCATTCATCCTGTTATTACTGATCTTCTGTGTACGACCTAGGACTGTTTATCTGACCCTGTGATTCTCTGCCGCCTGCCCTTGTGATTTGATATCTGGACTGTCTACTACTTCTCCTGTCTGCCGCCTGCCTCGACCTAAGCCTGGTAAACGTTTATGAGTTTGAACCTGTCTCTATCATCCCTGTCGCTGGTATCCGATCTGTGCCTGTTTAACGTTGTCTTTAATAAAAGCTGCAAATGGATCCCCGTGCCTCAGACCCTTTGTTACAGTCTTACTGAAACAGTACAGTTCCCATGACTATTTTTTTAACCGTTTTCAACAGGAGATTTGTATTAAACATCCTCTGCACAGAAAAAAGCTGCAATTGGCTCTCAGAGCTTTTAACAACACGACGATGGAGAAATCTTCAGAACTGGATCACATCTGGGTTACACGTATGTACTACTAATAATACAATTAGCTAGATTGGAAAGAAATACAAGTGAAAATAAAATAAATTATTGACTGTTTGATAGTGTTGAAATAAATCCATGTGTTTCCACTACCCTATTTTGCATCTGTAGGTTGGCTTGATGACGTCGGTTTACCACAGTACAAAGATCAGTTCTATGAAAGCAAAGTTGATGGCCGCATTCTACAGTACCTAACAGTGGTAAGACCAAAAGTTGCCTCTATCCCTGTGTTAAAAATGCCATGCAACAATTATTTTAAAATTCGCATATTTTTACCCTTTAAAAACTGATGTTCTTTTCTCACAGAATGATCTCTTGTTCTTGAACGTCACCAGTCAGCTCCATCACTTGAGCATTAAATGTGCCATCCATGTCCTCCACGTTAACAAGTTTAACCCAAACTGCCTGAGACGCAGGCCAGGGGATGAAGTAAGACAAATCGTAGATTAAAAACTCACCATTTCAACTTCCGAATTATATAGGATACTCACATCTCCACAAAGGATAAAACTTGAAACACAGAAAGACTGTATTACTATTTATTTATTTTTGCAGAATAAGACATCTCCCTCTGAGGTGGTGCAGTGGTCCAACCATCGTGTGATGGAGTGGTTGAGGTCGGTGGATTTGGCTGAATATGCTCCAAACCTTAGAGGCAGCGGCGTTCATGGAGGCCTAATTGTGAGTCAGCTTTCACTGGTCATTAAAGTACTAGTGCTAATGAGGTTTAAGTATTATCATACATTAAATATATATAATATACACTAAATTGCCAAAAGTATTGTAAAACAAAAAGTACCCTTCTAATGAAAGGTTTGACTACTTTAGTCATTTCCATGAATACAAATCTTAATGTTTAAGCTTATAATGATATTCTATCGAATTGTGTGCTTCTAATTTTATAGCAACAGTTTGGACAGGACCCTTTTCTTTTCTAACATGGCAGTGTCTCTGTGTATAAGGCAAGGATCAAAGATAAATTATGATTCAGTCAGTGTGGAAGAACTTGACTGTCTGCAGAAAGCCAAGTCCTAATCCCAGCTGAACACCTCTGGTGGGGTTTTAAATGCAGACCTTGAGCCAAAAGCTCATCACCAAACACCCGATTACTTGTACATATGGTTACAGTCATTTCATACATTTAAAAACTGTTGCAACAGAGGTGGAAATACAATTTTTAAGTACATTAATTTATTTGTTGCCACAGTTTGGAAGTGACTTTTTCTCTTCTAAAGAAGAGGGTGTCCCAGTACTTTTGTCCATATAATGAATGTACAAGTCATTGGTGTTTGGTGATGAGTTTTTGGCTCAAGGTCTGCATTTAAAGTCACACAAGAGGTGTTCAGTTTGGATTAGGACCTGGCTTTCTGCAGACCAGTCAAGTTTTTCCACACTGACTCAATTAATCCTTTCTTTTTGAACCTTGCCTTATTGACAGAGGCATTGCCAGACTAGAATAGAAAAAAGGCTCCTGTCCAAACTGTTGCTATACAATTAGAAGCACACAATTCCCTAGAATATTATTATATGCTTAAACATTAAGATTTGTACTCTTGAAAATTGCTAAAATAGTCAAACCTGTTCATTAAAAGGGGGTGACCCAATACTTTTGCCAATATAGTGTATGTCATGTAGATAACAGGATTGTCCAATCCTGAAAGTGAAATAATTTCTAATATACTGCAGTCATGTATTGTGCACAAAGTTGTATTATCTACATCACAAACACATAACTAGTCTAAACAAACAAATGCAATGATGCATACATGGGTATATGGAAAAGTGAATATTATTGAATAAGCCAAAGTCAAGCAGGGGGAGGAATGGACCATTACAAGTCAGTTTAACCATCTGAAGGAACCACCAGCACCTTTTTACAAAGGAGTCTACAGCTTATACTAAACCTGTTTCATTTAGCTAAATGTACAATACTTGCATTGCATTGGCCGTTAAAACGAGCATCCGAATGCAGTCTCGGATGAAATTCTTGATGATTTGAAGTGCTGATGGTATTGGAATAGCAATCACTTTCTTCCGGGACTGAAGATCAAAGATGTTATTCTGACTCAGTAGAAGTCAGGAGAGTTATCTCCCGATAGAAAAGTTGCAACATGGATTGTTCATAAAGTATGCATAGAACAGTATACAACACAAAAGACAATATACAAGAACATTAATAATACACACAATGACCTGAGTTTATGAATGCTCATTCATAGAACTGTTTGGCTATGAATTTATGAAATAAGTCCTTTTCTATGGGAAGAGTGTGTCTGTTTTGAAGTGAATTAAGTGAGTGTAAAACTCTTTGTGAATTCCGTTAGGCCATAAAACCTGTCTTAATCTTTTAATCTGTCCTTCCTGGTATGAAGTTGTTTGTTATGGCTTCACAGACATCTCTGCACCCTGTCCACTTATTGGGTGAAGGGTATGTTGGATTATTTGTTAAATATAATGTGTCTGATTTGTCCAGCCATTACAACTAGAAGGGAAATAGGACAAAGAGGAAGGTATAAACAGCTATTTTATTAAACAAAACAAAAAATATAATCAAACCCCCAGATGAAAGAGTCCATAGTGATGCCACAGAGTTGGCAGTGGAAGAGACAACCAACGAGCTGTCCTTGGTGGTCTCTGCCACTGCCAGCTCTGTGAGAAGAGAAGAGGCCACGAAGAAGCTGGCTGTGGAAGGGGCCACATACTTGCTGGTGATGCCAGCTAGAACCAGTGGGATGACCAAAAGAGGTGGTTTCTGGAGAGGTGGAGACCTAGGCAGAGCCAAGGAGATGAAGATCCAGGGCCACACTGCTGGTCTGGAAAGTTAAGGGAGAGACATAGGCTCACTGGACTGAGATGGATCCATAAACTGAAAAAGGAAGTTTTTGTTATTTCAATTGTTCATTGAGAAGAAAATAAATAAATAAGTGCACTATCAGGATAATGGGTCTGCTGGGCAAGGTCCTAGAAGTTTCTGGTGTGGTTCTCGAGAGAGTGATATTTCTGGGTGAGAAGGAATAGATGAACAGCTTTTAGATCCACTGCATTGTATTAATTGTATCTGTCATGACAAGTGAGGCAAATGGGACAAGGAGGCAAGTATTTTATTAAAACAAAAAATAAAAGATAACCCAAATAGGGATAATAGCAGGAGAAACCACGTGGCAGCAAACTGTACTAGAAAACGAACTGAACTGAAAGAATATATACTAGAACTGACGAGGGGTAAAACAAGGGGCAGGTGTTTATATTATATAATAAATTATATATGATAAATTATATGATAAGTGCCTATGTGAGAATTTAAGATATACATTTTTATTAATTAATTAATTTATTTTATTTTGCAGTTAGGGCTGAACTGTAAAAGATTTTGCTGTCTACCTGCAAACTACAATACTGAGAAATGTTTTAAGCACTTGTGAAACAACGCTTTAGCTTGTTTTAAAAAATAATGCCATGGACAGTTTTTATCAAGTAACTTTTAATTGAATCCAACCAATTTTTGGTGTAACCACCCTTAACTTTAAAACACTCATGTTTTTAAGTACACATCTGCACAGTTTTTAAGGTAGTTTGATTTGTTTCTACAGTTTATTTCTATAGATTCATGCTCAATTGGTTCTGTTTCCGGAATGAATTAGGGGTTGAACGATTTCTGATTTTTTAAAGTCAACTTTTATGAGATAAAAGTCAAGTCGAAGTCGACTAGTTGCTGATGACGTCATTAATGAACAAATAAGTCTGGAGCTGTGACAAACACCTTGTGCAGAGCTATGAAATATGACACAGCGCTGCCCACATGACTATAGCACCTATAACCGCTTATTTTTATCAGTTCTTTAGTCTTTGGGTCGTTATATTTCTCAGAGATTCCTGCTCGTTCTCAATCAGATACAGATAAGTAGTACAGTAAAGATTACATTCATATGAATGCATGCATTAGTGAGAGCGGTTGCGTGTGTGAATTAATTATACCTGGCAGCGTCTCTCTACTAGTAGTGAAGCTGTGGGATTTAGTTATTAAGAAATATATGCTTGAACTTTTCAGTTTATAAGCTATTTTACCGAGAAATCACAGAACAGTGTTGACAATATATTTTCACGCTGAATGATTCTGTGCGCGTGATCTGCGCGTGATGTATTGTACGCGCTACTGTCTATGTGTGTGCGTTACAGTCAGTGTTGGGGAGTAACTAGTTACATGTAACGGAATTACGTAATTTAATTACAAAATTAAAGTAATTGTAATTAGTTACAGTTACTAAGAAAGAAGTGTAATTAAATTATAGTTACTTATGAAAATGTTAAGGATTACACAGAGGGTTACATCTAATTTATTTATTTCATAAATTGCAGTGACTGCTCTAAAATATGAAATACCAATGTTTCAGAAGTCTATAGCATGCCTTATCCATAAGTCTTAAATTTCCTATATGGGTTTATGTATGTTTTTTTTTAAGATAAACTTTTTTTTTCTAAGGCATCATTAGATTCCAGTGTTTTGTCATAGCTATGCAAAGAATTTGATTTCAAAATCAGTATCATAGCTATTAAAATATTTTTATGTTATGATTTTAAATCTGTATTTAACCTCATAATGATTTTAAAGTAAGTCTGATTTTGAGGTGGCTGTGCTTCAAAGGGGACATCAGATGCCCATTTTCCCACAAGTGGGTATGATTCTTTAGGGTAATCTTGAAATGGTCTCGGTGGGCGTGTAAAAGAACACAGCGCCTCGTTTCGGTGCATATCTCTTTACATGTTAATGAGCTCTGCTCATCCGCCCCTCTCTTCTGTGGAAGAGCAAAGGCGATTTGCTTATAATCATAAAAACATATAAAGTGGGAGACTTACTTCTTCTGGAGGTGCAGCTGGATCATGAACAATGGTTGCTGATTCATCCTTTAGTTTGAACTTTTTAACAAAACTTGCCTTGAATTGTCCCTCATTCAGAAAAAGCAGTCTGGAGTAAAATGATTTTACGCAGCCAGAAATAAATCTAATTTAGTGAAAAATGAAGTGACGTGTGGCCAAGTATGGTGACCCATTCTTTGTGCTCTGCATTAAACCCATTGTGGCACAAACACACACCGCATTAAAACCACCCGGAGCAGTCTATGCTGCGGCGCCCGGGGAAGTTGGGGACACACACCGGTGCCTTGCACAAGGGTCACTTAAGCGTGGGCAGCCTTTTAGTGGTTATTCACTACAAAATCAAAATGGCGCCCGGGGATTGGGGAGACTGCCTTGCAGGCTTTTGGGGGGATTGAAAAAGGAGTTAATTTTTACCATTGTAGGGTGATTGTGTCGTGGTAAGGGTGGTTATTTCCAAAGACATATTTATATGCAAAATGGCTTGAGAATGATTTTGGGGGGATGTCTCCTTTAAAAAGGAGTTATAATATTATCATCTTAATTCAAGTGTGAAGGATTTGGAAAGTCCACACTGAAAGACATATTTATATGTCAATTAAGATATTTTGCCCTGCCTGGTTTATCCACTGTTTAAAATTATAATATTATCATCTTAATTCAAGTGATGAAGGATTTGGAAAGTCAGTTGAAAACAGATTAGATAATAAAAAGTAATTAACCCTGCCTGTTTACATTACTTTACTTGTATAAAGTAATTGAAAAGTTACATTAACAAAGTAGGGTAACAGTAACCTATTACATTTCCAAAGAAAAGTAATCAAAAAGTAATCAAATGTAATCTGGTTACTGCACAGCACATTAGTAAAAAACCTGTTACAATAAGCTGTTATTACATTTTAAGTAGGGTAACTTGTAATTTCCAGTAACCTATTACATTTCCAAAGTAATATAATCACACATGTCTTGTGGAGCGCAGTTGCAGCAGTATGATTAGTTTGTAATTTTAAATATTGGAAACGGAGGTAAATGTGGATTTATTATTCTTACCTGTACAATAAGCTGCTTTACCAGCGACTAGTTCTGCCAATTAGTCTGTGCACAGTAATATAATCACACATGTCTTGTGGACTGTTTTTGAAGTTAGCCAGATTTTAATGTTTTTAACTATTTGCAACTACTACTGAAAAAGTCACAGAAAGGTCACTGTGGATTTATTATTCCTTGTTATTGCGCCCTCTAACACAGACTGTGCAAGAGTGAATCAGTGTTTTTGAATGAATCAGTTAGCCAGATGATTTAATGACATGCTCATTAACACAGCCAACTACTACTGAAAAAGACAATGAAAGAAGCCTCAAGGCTGTTGTACAGTTATATTAGCACACTTGAAACACTTAGGTTTGCAGGCACATTATTTCAGGATAGAGCTGAATACAAATTACTCATAGGAAGGGATAATTTTTGATTGTCTAACTTTCTTCTGAAAGGCTGCTCCTCGACTCCTTTTTGATAATTACAAAAGGGCTGACATTGTGTGATTTTTTTATTTTCTTAAAAAAACAAATTCAGATGCTTATTACAGTGTCACATAGTAGTAAGATTGTATGTATGGTGTTTTATCTATTTTAAGTTGATCATGTTAAACAAACTGATTTTACTTTAGCTGTAACATTAAAATAAATATCATGACTATTTGGGGTGAAATGTCCCTTTAAGTTGAATGTATTTTCATATCAGATCCTGGAGCCTCGCTTTCAGTCAGAGACCTTGGCCATGCTGCTCAATATCCCTCCACAGAAAACCCTCCTCAGACGCCACCTCGCCACTAACTTTAACTCACTGGTGGGGCCTCAGGCCCAGCAGGAGAAACAGGAGTTTGCCAATGCCAGTGGGCATGAACCACTTACCACCACTGCCAAAGTCAGGGTATGATATTCCAAGCAAAATAACCTATTTTTATGCTACATATAAGTTGCAAGTATCATTTTTGTCATGTTGTATTTTTATTAATTTCTCTGTCTTTAGCCAAAGAAGCTTGGTTTTACTCATTTCCGACAACTAAGAAAGCTCAGAATGGATGAATCAGCAGATTATATCTGCCCCATGGATACAGGGACCCCACCAACCCTGAGTGGGACTCCAAAGAGGCCTTATAGAAGCTTCAGGAGCATAAGTCCCGTCCTGGCCAGAGACTCAGACAGACTGGAGCAGGATGGGTCTAAGAACTGATTCGTTGCATCTTCAATTTAGCCATTCTTAGCCAAAAAAAGCAGCGCTTACTGCAAGTAACATAGCATTAATACCATCAACCAGGAGAAGCCCATAACTGATACTTCAGTGCATCATATGGAAATGCTGGATATGACTGACCATGGGCTCTGAACATTGGAAATAATAATTATTATTATTGTTGTTGTTGTTGTTGTTGTTGTTGTTGTTGTTGTTGTTGTTGTGTGTTGTTGTTGTTGTTGTTGTTGTTGTTGTTGTTGTCTGTCTGTCTTTAGGTAGTTCCAATGCTGAAATTTCACCTTGACAAGTTGATTTGAGTTTCCTGATTGTATTACTTTTAATGAATAATTTATACCTATCCCTGGCAGGGAAAAAAAGTTTTTGAAATGACCAATAAACTGTTTATTTAATTTTCTCTCTCTTTCATGATATGGACAGACCCTTAGAAAACACTGTACTAAAACAAGTCATCAATGAAAATTCAGAGCAGCTTTATTTCATGATTTTCAAAAACAACCTGTATAATGCGAAATACGTTTCTTCTCATGTTTTTCATTCCACAAGATAAATATTAAGGGAATAATTTAAGACAGTTATATACCGTTATCAGCACATGTTAGAGTAGATTTGTCTCTCGTTGTCTCAGAGAGTATATGCGCCGTTAATGCAGCATTATCTGTCATTTTTTTTTACTTTCACATTCTCTATAGTGAAACGATGTTCACCGTCTAGCGCAAAGTTTGCGCGTTGCTTGGTTCAGTTGCTTGACCCCTCCCCATAATATAAATTGTTTACAGGCCACATATTAGGCACTTTTTTAGGTTTTTAATGTTTATTTTTAATTGTTAATGAGAGCGACACTGAGAGTTAAAAATCAGGAAAATCATTTGGAAATCCTTGGGTGGGCTGTGCTGGGGCTAAGCAAGTTTCTGATGGGGCTATAGCCCCGTCAAGCCCAGCCCTAGCGCCGCCACTGCTTCACAGTCTGCCCAAAAAAACAGCTCTGAGGACATATTTTAACATCCAAAGTATTTTCATTCTGTATCTTTATAAATATAATCGTTTATTTTATGCAAAGCATCTGACTCTTCATCACGCAATAAGACCGACGCCAGCGATGTTCATTTAGTGATTCACACCGCACGCCTGTATGTTTCTCTGCATAAAATTGAACGATATACTGCACAGAAACGATTTTATCAATAAAATAATGTACAAAACCTATATTTACCGAAGAAATGCTTCAATTCGATGGCGCTTAGAACGGCTCTCTCCAGAAGATTATGTAAAATCCCCGCGATAAATAACCCGACCGCTGGGATACTTTGACCCAGGATCTGAGTAACACTAAAAAACTACCCAAACATTGGATTTGTAACATTTGACCCAGAGACTGGGTAACACAAAAACTACCCAAACACTGAAAAAAATAACCCCCCAAAAATGCTGCTTGTTGCACAGTTTTTCTTCGTTTTCTTAAATTATTATTTAAGTGAAAATATATTTCTAGTAGGCCTATAGGCCTATTTATTCGTTATAATATATATATATATATATATATATATATATATATTGCTTTATTATGTATTTTTTTTCCACTGGCAGAAGTGCTGCAGTTGTGTGATGTGATACTATGATGATCATGTGAATCCTCATGTTCTGTTGTTTGCTTCTTTATGCGCATGTAAAATTAATCCCCGGAAAACAAATGTTAGTATTTTTAACATAGACACTTATTCTTTCTAATTTAATTCAGTTATAATTTTAAATATTCTTGTCGGTTAGCGGTTAATAATCGGATAACGAGAGTCGGTTGTCGGTTAAGGAAAAATAACCGAAATGAACATCCCTAGTATATATTTCATCATTCAAAAGGAGAAACCGAAACAAAGATATGCAGACATGATCAGAATCGTTGGCACCCTTGGTAAATACGATCAAAGAAGGCTGTGAAAATTAATCTGCATTGTTAATCCTTTTGATCTTTTATTTTAAAAAATCTCAAATATCTAACCTTTCATTGAACTAAAACAATTGAAAATGGGGGGAAATCTCATTATGAAATAAATGTTTTTTTCTTTTTTCTTAAATACACGTTGGACACAATTATTGGTACCCCTAGAAATTATTATAAGTAAAATATCTCTGAAGTACTGTATATTCCCATTCATATTTACAATTCTGAGCACTCCAGGGTGATTCTGAACATGACATTATCCAGCCATGGCTTCCTGTTTCACATAAATATTAATAGGAGGAAAAACAAAGTCCAAATTCCCTTAATCATGTGCATTAGTTTTAATCGTTTAACCACGAGTCTTGTCTCCGTTGGGTACACAGCGACGTCATAGTAGCAGAAAGTGCAAGCAGCGATTGCAAGTGACATTGTATTTTAGTTTATTTTTTCTTGTTTTCACCACCTGGCTACTGTTGTAAAATGTTGAGAGATTCAAACAAAAAATATCAATAAATAGAACTAAATAAAAAAGACTGCAAGTGACATCACTCGCGGAAGTGCCAGTGTCTGAGTGTGCAAGTGTCTGAGTGTTTACACCCCCTCCCCGGTCCATACCACCACAACTCGTTCGTGTTTCCAAGCGGGTCTCGAACCCGGGATTCCGGTGCGGGAGGTGGGCGCTCTAACAAGGAACGCCAAAGGCTACAGCCCTAGCGTCAGTCGCTAGAGCGCCTCTTTTTGAGGTCAGGAGAGTGAGGTTTACACACAGCCCTTAACTGGCATACATCCGTTACATGAGCATGCAAGTACTGAGAATGCAAGTGGAAATCTGCAGCCAGACTCTATTGGAGTGCTTTTCTATTCAGTTTGTTTAATGTTGATGCTTGTTTTTTTGTTTCTCAAACATGATCAGTTTTACCAGGGATGAACTGCTGAACATTCGGCAGAACACACCACAAAATCTTTTACCGTTTTTTGATTATTCGGACGTTTTGCTGGACATTGTAGTCGGTGTAGCTGCGGTGCTGTTTAGACGCTACAGGACGCGCAGATGGGGGAAGCAAGCCGGTGCGCTCGTGAAGCTTCATCAGCTCGGATTAACAACGCCGTTGCCTAGCATTCATCTGGCGAATCTCCGCTCTCTACCCAAAAAAGGGATGAACTCCTTCTGCTCTCCCGGACGAATGAGGATTTTTCTAACTCTGCTGCTCTGTGTTTCACGAAAACCTGGCTAAATGATGCTATACTGGACAGTGCGTTACATCTGCCAAATTTCCAGCTGATCAGATCTGATTGCAAAGCTGAATCAATGGGGAAATTGCGCGGTGGCAGGACGTGCTTTTACATCAATGAGAGGTGGTGTACAGAAGTAACTGAGTTAAAGAAGATGTGCTGTTCAGATCTTAAAATGCTCTTCATTAACTGCAAGCCGTTCTAGTTCTGTTCGTTCATTCTCGTGAGTGTCTACATTCCTCCACAAGCGCACGTGAGCTCAGCTATACAGAAACTGGCTGATCAGATCACGGACACAGAACAAAAACATCCGGACTCTGTTTTAATCATTCTGAGGGACTTTAACAAAGCAAAACTCTCACGCGAACTTGCCAAAATACAGACATCACACACATGTTCACATGTCCCACCAGAGACAGTAACATATTGTATCACTGTTGTACAACGATAAAGGATGCATTTCACTCTGTCCCACGAATGATTGAATTCTATCAAATATCAACAGATAAAAAATAAATAAGTGACAGACTCTGTTAGAAATCTTATAATGGGCCATGTTTGGATCTTCCAACCGTACAATAATCCAAACACAAACCTCAAAAGCAACACAAAAATTGGTCACTGGGCACAAAAACATGCTTCTGCTATGGCCATTGCAGTTCCCTGACCTGCACCCTATAGAAAATGAGTGGGGTGAACTGAAGAGGAGAAGCATCATCATGGAGCTGGAAATCTGAAGGATCTGGAGTGATTCTGGATGAAGGAATGGTCTCGGATCTCTAGTCAGGTGTTCTCTAACCTCATCAGGCATTATAGGAGAAAATGTAGAGCTGTTAAACTGGCAAATTGAGGTTTCAAAAAGTATTGAATAAAAGGGTACCGTTAATTGTGGCCAATTTGTATTAGAGAAAAACATTGATTTAATAATGATATTTCATCTCATTTTAAATTCTTATTTTCCAATGAAAGGTTAGATTTTTGTGATTTAAAAAAAAATATCAAAAGGATTAACAATGCAGATTCATTTTCACAGCCTTCTTTGATCATACACTGAACAAAATTATTAACACTTTTGTTTTTGCCCCCATTTTTTATGAGCTGAACTCAAAGATCTAAGACTTTTTCTATTTACACAAAAGGCCTATTTCTCTCAAATATTGTTCACAAATCTGTCTAAATCTGTGTTAGTGAGCACTTATCCTTTGCCGAGGTAATCCATCCACCTCACAAGTGTGGCATATCAAGATGCTGATTAGACAGCATAATTATTGCACTGGTGTGCCTTAGGCTGGCCACAATAAAAGGCCACTCTAAAATGTGCAGTTTTACTGTATTGGGGGTCCCAAAACCAGTCAATATCTGGTGTGACCACCATTTCCCTCACGCAGTGCAACACATCTCCTTCGCATAGAGTTAATCAGGTTGTTAATTGTGGCCTGTGGAATGTTGGGCACTCCTCTTCAATGGCTGTGCGAAGTTGCTGGATATTGGCAGGAACTGAAACATGCTGTCGTATACTCCGATCCAGAGCATCCCAAACATGCTCAATGGGTGATATGTCCGGTGAGTATGCTGGCCATGCAATAACTGGGATGTTTTCAGCTTCCAGGAATTGTGTACAGATCTTTGCAACATGGGGCAGTGCATTATCACGCTGCAACATGAGGTGATGGTTGTGGATGAATGGCACAATGGGTCTCAGGATCTCATCACGGTATCTCTGTGCATTCAAAATGCCATCAATAAAATGCACCTGTGTTCGTTGTCCATAACATACGCCTGCCCATACCATAACCCCACCGCCAACAGGATCATCGATGACGAACTGCAGTCAGGTTGAGATCCCGATGAGGACAACGAGCATGCAGATGAGCTTCCTTGAGACAGTTTCTGCAGAAATTATTTGGTTATGCAAACCGATTGTTGCAGCACCTGTCCGGGTGGCTGGTCTCAGATGATCTTGGAGGTGAAAATGCTGGATGTGAACATTGAACATTTTTAAATGAAAACCACACACAATGTGACAACAGTAACAACACAGGCAACAGATAATAAAAGATTACCAAAGGTATTACACCAGTTCAGAAAAAAAACAAAGCAACTCCATAAGTACGTCTTAACAGTTAATGTGAAACCAAA